>CM067375.1:72058603-72262656 GCA_034401795.1 Chaetoderma sp. LZ-2023a
TTTCCAGCTGGTAAATTTGCCCACTAATATGACAGTGAGCTTTCAAAATGCTAGGTACAACTGGAGTAGATCTGCTTCAATTTGTAAATGATACTGACAGATGGCCCATGTAGCTGTACCTGCGATGCGGAACACGGTCTTCCTCGCTTTCATGTGCGGATCCTGCTTATACAGGATCCAGGAGGCGAGTGAATCAGGTTCTTTGTCTACATGTGATGGCCAGGTCATTGCCTGGCTAGGGGTCCAGCATCTGTAGTTGTGATAGCTTCGTTATTATTTAACGCAGAGAGAGAGAGAGAGAGAGAGAGAGAGAGAGAGAGAGAGAGAGAGAGTCTAATAACGGCTCCAGAAACTTGAAGGGACGGTTTCAGAGATATCAGGATATTTCACATTGGCCTTAATTCCCGTGACGAGACCTTTGATTATTTCTGAGTAACATCTTAGAAGGTTTCTACATTCTAAAAGTTAGCATAGCCAGTCTGATGGATAACATAGTGCGCAATGCTCCCTCTCTCTCTCTCTCTCTCTCTCTCTCTCTCTCTCTCTCTCTCTCTCTCTCTCTCTCTCAGGTTAGATGATTTCTATCAAGTCCAATAACGTGGATAGCCTCCCACCATACCAATTACATATGAACGGTGGCATCAAGTGATGTCACCATACATGTCCTATGTTGGCAGATGAGGGTTTCATTAACTCTCGTGAGCTTACGTTATCGTACGGAGTCTCAGACTCAATGTGCTATCCGACTACATGATCTAAGCTAAGCTGAGTGAAACGAACAAATTCGTGCACATTTTTTGCCATCTGTATCTCCACACATACGCCGAACAGCTCAACGTATGTGTGGACAGAGTGGCAAAGTAGGTACACAGCTTTTATCACTTCGCTCAGCTTATCTCAGCTTCAGCAGGTGTCTGTTTTAGCCTTTAAACAACATTCAAGGCAGGTCACTTATGTGGATGTATGATCTGGATATGTCAAATGAATTCACGCTTACCTTCTTTCGAGAAAACTAGATACATATTAGCAATCCTTCAATTAGGCTTGGAAGAGATTGCCGAACTGTCGCTCGCTGCAGGTGGTACAAACTTACACTACTAAATTGGTCACGGACGTAATTGGTGGTTGTGCTTCGAGGTAGGCTGTCTATCATGCTGTGTATCATGCCAAGAGTAGGGATGTGGAAGCCTGCAAATGATGGTGACCGGTACCAGCCGCGGACTCACAACCACATATTTGTATTTCCGCGGTTGGTGTCTGTCAACCACATGATAAATGAGAACTGAATATAATGCTGATAATCCCTAGGTACGTGTCAGACCACAAACACAAATGCGTTCAAAGACAATGCATCAAGAAAATCGCCTAGTCATTACAGATTTTGCTGGATGACAGGAACCAGATGTGTGCATTTTCTGTGGGGACACCCACATGACAAAGTATGTGCACAAAATTCATCATTTTAATCAGCTCAACTTAAGGATGTCTGTTCCGATCTTGGTGCAGTGGTTTCAGCCTTTCATTCTCCTGCTGGTTGATAAGCCTCCACCTTACTTTATCACTGTTCCATGCCAGGCTCTGTCATTCCATCCTGTACAGTACATCATCAACCCAGGTGCGTATCCCTTGAGAACCCTGGAGAGCTGTAGCTGCATTTCGCACATTCGTCAGAAATTGTGTAACCTAGTCGACCAAAAGAAACTCATGTTATGGTCCAGCCGATGATTGCAAGAACAGCGTGATAATACTATTCAAGCAGTACGACAACTGCCCTACCACAGGCTATGCTGTGTTACCTGAGATAGGAAAGTTAACCCATGAGTCATCAATCCATATATAGGATTAAAGTTACAGGTAACGTGTGCATGATTACTATAACAAAGAATCTATATGCTTATGTAGAGACATTGGGTATAGGTTAGCTTCCACCAAAAGTAATTGCATCTAGCGAGTAGCTAACCTGAGACACAAGTATGCAACAATCGCGAGGTTGAGGCACACCTACACCTAGCTAGCCACCTTTGTTGCCGCGTTATTAAGAGCAACAACCATCGCCGACTGCGGGTCCAGTGACCTATTACTACCGGTACCGGCCACAATGTTGAACAAACTAGCATCTTAAAGGGTTAAAGCAGCAAGCATGATTTCTGGCGCATACTTTTGCAGGATTTTGCAGATAGCGGATTGTTAAACCTATTTCGAAACATACTGGACTCAAGCTAGACAATGGCATATAAGATAGATGGTCATTTGACAAGCAGTCATAAGGAAACCCTTCGTAGTTTTTCCTCCAAAAATATGGTTAATGTTAATCTGTTGTATTAATAGACCACCTGTCTTTGATGGCCAGCTCTTGTTGACACATATAGCGTCCCTTCTGCTATACCTTGTTTTCGCTCGTGTGCTCAACATTGAGTAATAAAGATGACATTCATTTGACGGCCTATTTGGTGGACTGAAGACGTAAATAATTTGGCATTTATGAAAAAACTCTTTACCTCGGAAGATAAATGTATTTTAGGATTAGCAAACATCTCGGGCGATCTAAAATTACATAAACGGGTTTTCTGCATTATGAGTGCAATACGGTCGGGATAACGCAAGGCATTAACCATGTCCTAATGTTTTGTCACACGAGATTATGAGTGCAATACGGTCGGGATAACGCAAGGCATTAACCATGTCCTAATGTTTTGTCACACGAGATGAATACGTGGCGACTGGAGAGTAAAATAGCGTAGAGTGGCCGAAGATGATATATATGGCAAGATAAGATGACGTTATAACGCGCATGCACTTTTGCGCAGCTTTTACGGCGTAGCGCCGTCTTACGTCCTTGACGTGGCGCTATAGCGGGAGGTAATTAAAGCAAATACATTATGTTAATAGACCAAGCAATTGTCGCTTTTTTACATCAAATTTGCTTCTTTAACAGATTCGGTATGCTAATTGGGTAGTTCATGGCCCATTTATGTTAAAATTAGAGCCTAATCGAGATATTAGTTTTGCTTTAAAATAACGTGGACTAGCCCGCCGTCTGTACTGTCTTGATAGGTGTGGATATAGTCCTGTAGACACGCACTCAGGAGGTTGGAGTGTAGCGCCGACTAGCGAGCGCCGACTGCCCTGTCGGGTACAAACTGGCCCAGTACATCTGGGTACGGGACGGCCCAGTCTGCGACGCTACAAGCTCGAAGGGAGGCGGTTTCGGTCTGAATGGGAGCACTCTCACGTATGCCTACTGCATAGAGCTCGTGTTCTGCAATCGGCACCAATGCAGCTTATTTCAAGCAGGTTCCCTCTCAGGACACTCGCGCTCCGTACTGCACTACATTTCTTAATGCTCTGTGGTCGATCAACAGCGGCAAAAATTCAAATTAAAAGGTCTCCAATTCCATCACCATAACCAGAGGAACCTTCATTGCGGTGTAAGATTTGTGGCTGTCACAAACAAAATTGAAGTATGTTGAAACAAGTGGAGTTAAGATGTCTCGCCAGACTTGCCGTGCCATGCTAGAAACGGTGGTAGAGAACATTGGACGCATCCACTAAATTAATGTTTTGACTGCAGTCCAGACAAGGACATTGCTTTACAGGCTGCAAGAGCTATGCGGCGCGTATCAGCTTGTGCCGAAACAGAAACACTGCATTATATACTTCTACATCTTCATAAAAAGGAGGCATCCGTCACTCTCGCACCAAATAAAGCACATCAAAATTGCGCAGATTAAACATGTATTATGTGCGGAGATTTGTTAGCCAGCAGAAATGACTTTATTCTTCACCGCTCTTGAGTATGGACCGCACCAGCTAGTACCTTGCGGTGAATCTCCAAACAGCAGCTACACTGCGTGTCCGCTTACACTGCCACATTGCAGTGCATCAACTACATGTGACGTTTATTAAGTTTTGCACTGATAACTAATAGGTGCACCACATAGGAATATATTTTAATTATGTTATACCGTTTTTCATTAATGAGTACCAAAATTAAGTCGTACCGTAAGGTCGTTACAACCTCTGTTATGTGTTTTCAGTGTATATAATTATGCGCGTTGCAACGGTGCCAGCAGGTCAAATGCGACCTCAATATTTTAATGATTTGTATAGATATAATGAGGCATTATGCCAACGTTGCTAGTTAGTTATGACAGACTCTACAAGATATTTGGTCCGCACTTCACTTAGGTTACACTATACATCAACAACAAACACACCACCTTGTTTCTCCCCTACAGCAACAATATTTCGCTAAGGTCGCTGTTCATGATATCACTAGTCAACATGAAATGTGGCCACTAAACCTAATTATGATAGCTCGATAGGATAGGTTTGAAAGTAGCCAAGGGCGACTTCTCACTAAACGGAAACTTGTTATTATAAAACTCTTTTCCATGCACTACAGCTCCATTATATTTATGGTACCATTAGATTTTTTAGTTGGCCATTTATGTAAAGGCCTCCTAAATTCAATGAACGAGTAGCTCCCTCTGACTACGCTTCTCTGGCCGTCTGGCCGAAATAATTGTTTGAATTCCCTCTGCCACATTGGTTAGGACTGAATTAAGAACCTACTGGGGTTTCATGACGGTCAGAATCAAGGTGTCGATGACCATACATTCCCCTGTGTGTCATCAGATACCTATTAAGCAAGCCTTTATGCCAAAGTAGGAACCACTGCGAAAATAAATTAATATTATTATTGCCAGTTTCAGCAGTGTGTTCTTAGGGCAACTTTCTTTAAACCTAAAGCAGCTAAAATGGTAATTCCATGGTACGGGCCTTGCATGATCCGCACCTGAAGGAGCAGGTGACGGATAAAGACACAGATCACCATATAACTCCACCGGTAACTGGGTGTGGCCTTAGAGCCCACCACGCCCTCTGGGAATGCCACCATAGATGAAAATCTGTTTCTCTCTCCCCATCGTAAATAAGTTAAAGACAAAAACCACTTTCTAAATGCTTTTGTAATATGACTTGTCCCCATCTTGTTATTTGTAGTTGTGCTGCGGTATGCACAGGGATCGCTTTGCAGTTCTGAAACTACCACCAGACAACGTGATACACGCTGTCGGTCTGAGTAGAGATTCTCATTGGTGTATCGACAATGGTACAGGGCATCCTCGCCAGGAAGGCATATTCGTTAAAGCCATTTGCGGCCTAAAATACATGTCTGGGCCTAATATCTGAGTGTTAGTCTAGGCCCCTTAAGTAGGCCCACAGAACTAAAGTGGCATAAATTAAAACAATATCTTTAACTTATACAAGATGACCGCGCTGAATTACGTAGAAATCATCCATCCCATCTTCACGTAAAAACCGCATGCATCCAACAGCAAATAACTACATTAGGTTGAACCATTTTATAATCTTTTGATTTTTACCACTCTCCTCCACGCCATTGATCGGCTAGACAATGCTGTTGTAGTTCACACTCATGCGCCGCCGAGTTCTGATTGGCTGATCATGCTTCTAAGACACTGAGTATTCATCAAGAGATACTGCGATGGAGAGCCGACTTGCATAAAAGGAGCTGATTCTGCCTGATTCTGCCTTATTCACGACGAATAGAGTAGGTGGTGGCTCAGGTGGTAACTAATAGAGCTGTGAAACCAGTGACCCCGGGATCGCGTCTCTGCTCAGCCAACTGACGATCACTGGAATCATAAGCAATCTCCTTCACTCCTCGTTGCCTCGCTCCACCCAGGAGTATAAATGGTACCAGTGTAAAACGCTGGGAGAGTTACCAATAATACTGAAATAAAACCAGCCTCGAATTGCGTGAACGGGACCTGTAATCAGGGACTCGATAGACGCAGATCAAACCAATAACTTCTTCTTGACTCATGACGAAGAGATGAGCAGCCATTAAATTTAACACTGACAGTTCACTAACGACCCCAGTCGACGTTCTCGTTGATTTCCACTCCACTGTTGCACCGCCAGTGATACCGCACCACACAACTTTCCACTGACAACTCGCTGAGATCAACATCTACACAGCCGCGTGTCTCCAAGCAAATATTTGTGGGGGAGCCCTGAAAAAATTGGCCATGGGATGGCATCACAAGCTATAGTCCGCTGCTGTAGTAATAGAAACGTCATACAGCTGCAAACAGACCGTCTTCGCTTTTGTCCACTGTGTCTTGTCCTCAGCCGAAATCCTTAGCTTCCCCAGATCCATTCTTGACTTGAGTGTACCGAGTCCTGCTTTCTTGAGGTCACCTCATAGCATGCTTAGCAGATTTATGCAATGATGTCCTCTCCGGGTTTGTATTTGCTGGCTCCGAGTAGGGCGAATTCCAAGGCTATCTGTGCTGGTGTGTCTTCTGCTATCCTTAGCACATGGCTAAACACTCTTTGCTGAGCGATATTTTCAGACAGCAGCGACGTATTAGACATCTTGTATAGTGCATCTTTTGAAAGTATGCTGTCTGGCCATCTGGGTCCAGTGATGATGCATATGTGTTTACGGTGGTATGCATCGAGTTTGTCTAGAGCTGACGTTGGAGCTGCCCAGCTATTACAGTTATGCAACATCAAGGATACACCGGCTTCATTGTATAAACATAGTCTTTTTATCAAGGGGATCGTTGATCAACGAATCCATTGCGTGCAGAAGGACTGGAAAGCTATGCTCTCCATGACGCAGCGTGCAGCAATGCGAGCAGTACTGCAAAGCAGTGAGCCCAGGACTTTACTTTTCTTCCATGGATCGCCGCCACAAAGAGGATAATCATTTTCTTTAGGTTCATGCTTTGTCGATAGGTATATGCGGGCGAACTCTGTTTTAGATTCATTCATAAAGAGATTCCCAATTTTTTGTCATGTGGAACTTTCCCGCGCGGATTTCAATGCAGCAGCAAGGTAACACGTGAAACGTACAGGAGATAGACCATCTTCCTGTCTGGAGTCGATTGATCCCTCAAGCTCTACAGACTTCACTGACTTAACTCGTACTCTCAGCTTGGTGGCTGCAAGTAGTAGTCTCACTAGTCGTAGCTCATCTCCAATGCAACTGGCCTGGCGTAGTACATCTAGGATCTTTGAGCATTTAGTCATGTCGAACGCTCGTGACGTGTCAATGCCCATTTTATGGAAATCCCAGGAATTGGCCATAACTACCGGCACACGAATGCGTTGAGCCCATACGAAGCCACTTTGACATGATTCGGCTCGGCTTTGCCCTTGTCAGACCCTATAAAGTTGTGTACAGTGAGTGGTGGTGTGTGGTCAGTAACTCTCAGGGCTCGGGCTGCCCCAAACATTTTGTGGCAGTCATCTGTGGCGGTGATTTCCTCAGCTAGGGAGTTGTTGAATAGCAAGATCCTTTAAGCGTTCGCTAATTTGGTACAAAATGTTATTGTGCTCCAGGCGTAGTTTGGTGCGGTCTTCATTTTGGCCACGTTGATATATGCGCAGCCGCAATGCTTTCTGCTCTGCTGACAGTTTTACAACTAGAGAGTCATCAGTATGCCTAATTCGGTTGTTTTTAAGAACACCTATGTTGCTGGTAGCTGATGAGTCCATAGATTTCAGTATTTTGGTTAGGGGTTCGTTTGGATAGGAGCTGACGTCGATGTTAGCTACCTGCTCCCCGAGGGTCTTTTTGTGTGACATTTGAGTGTCAGTGTCGCTGATGAGCTTGTGCATGTTGTAGGTGACTCTACCCTCTTGTCTGTATTGCGTGTATACGTGATATGTAGCACGGAAAAGCTCATCTCTTGAAATGATATGAAATCGAGTCTATGTAGGACCTATAAGATCAACAAGTTTGAAGTCGATCGAAGCAAAATTAATTTTGGTGCCCATCTCTGGAAAAAAACCTCAAAAAAGATTTGTTTCATCATTTTTCATCTGGAGTACATTTCTGCAAAAAACCCGAAAACTGGGGGTTTTTTTAAACCAAAATGTGCACCTGGTGGCCATTTTGAAAAATAAATTACAAAAAAAATTTCCAGCATTTGTATTCTGAATTCATTTCTGCAAAAAACTAAATCTGGTATTTTTGACGAAAATGTATCCATAGCTTCCAGAAGGACTGGAAAGCTATGCTCCCCATGACGAAGAGTGCAGCAATGTGAGCAGTACTGCAAAGCAGTGAGCCCAGGACTTCACTTTTCCTCCATGGGTCTCCATGACCTGGCGGGCATTTTGAATTCATTTCTACAAAAATCTAAAACTGGTATTTTTGACCAAAATGTGCCACCTGGCGGTCATTTTGAAAAACGATTTAAAAAAGCCCCATCCGCAATGGTAACATCCTAAGCAAGGTCACGTTTTATGTGGGCTGACATTTTCCAGGACTCCCAAGGGTAACATCTTATCCAGGTATGGTAGTTATCCGAGCAAACCTCTAGGTGTAACCGCGGTTCAAAGATTCATCTTGAAAATCCCCATTCATACACTATTGGGCCATATTCAATGCAATGGCGGTCAAAGATCAAGGCAGACATCTTCAGGGCCCCAAGAGTAACATCCTACCCAAGTATGGTTGTGTTCCGAGAAAAACTCTACGTGTAGAAGCACGTAAAAGACCAGTACTGAAAATCCTCATACTTTCCTATGGAACGTTTTTGCCCACGGGCAAGTGGCAACCTCGGAAAACCGTGGGCAGATCCAACAGAAAAACAATAGCACACTCTTCCAGACTCGGTAGCAGAGGTTGACAAAGTTTGGAGTTGATCAGTTGAAAATTGTAGGAGATGCGGTCAGAAATCTTTGACGAAGAATACGAAAGAAGAAAGATCTTGAGTGATTTTAATAATCTGCGGTTGCATCATAACAAGTTCATGACCATTGAAACAACCGTTGATATTAAGAAGGTTCATATATCAGGTAACTATTCAGAGGCGAACCCATGTAATGAGACCTTACATCCATGAACTGAATGAGAATAATGGCTGTATAGGGGCGGGTAAATAAAGACTGGGGCACATTTGAAGTGAGGGTGAGAGACTGCCATCCGCCCACATGCTGACATGTAGTCTAGAGGGAGAGAGAGAACGTGATAAATTAATGTTTGCAGAAGGTAATAAACGAGCAGCTGATTGTGACTGTGAGTAATTGATGACTCCAATTTCTCAGCAAATCATCTGGCATCATAATCAACTAGAATGACGTAGCAAAGATCGTCACGAAGGCATACTTGATGACGAACTAAGCGTTATTGTACGAATTGTATGTCTTTACTATTTAATAACCATGCTGTTGAATATTTTGCAACTACGCTGTTGATAGGCAGCAACAGAATCCAGCCAAATTAGTTTCAAAATATTCAACAGCTTACCAGCATAGTTTTCTGGAAATGGATAATCATGGCGTTCAGGAATCAATCGATCCCAACACCGGCGAAGTGTGGGTGTTGTTGAATATTTTGAAACTAATTTGACTGTGCCAAAGACAGCAACAGTACACGGTCGATTGACTAAGACACTCGATTCCTCTACTATATAGCACAATCACTTATCAGACTCTTGCTGTTGGCAAGACCGTTGCTAGTGGCAGGACTGCATCTGTGATGGTATTGCATGGAGCCGCTCCCTTAGAAGCTGTACCAAGTGCGATTAAGGCAGGTATAGTGAGGTATGTTGGTGTAGTCTCCGGCGTCTTAATATGATTATGGTCGTCGTAATCGTGGGCATCATGGCCGTGGTCGTCGTCATCGTCATCAAACTTGAATTATCGCTATAACTCATATTGGAGAAAAAGCTTTCTAATACTTTTTCTAATATCGAAACAATATAATAGCAAATTAAATATCAAGGGAGGCAACTTATTATTAGATTGATGTTTTATCTTCCGATAAGTGTCAATTTCCTTAGTAGCATACACGTGTTAAAGGTTTTAACGCTTGTTAAAAGGTCTAGTGATTATAATTGAAGATACATGAAAAAGAACCCATTGAAACCGTCTCCTTTGAACGAGCAGTTACCGTAAATTCGAATTTAGTTATAAAAGGTAAATTAGCCGCGTTTTTTTATCCTGATTCTCTGTGTGTCATAAACAATACAATGCATAGAACATTGAACCCTTCATACGCTTCTTGATTTCAACATCAAATATCTCTCTCAGGGCGACAGTAAATACATCTTTCCACCTGCCAATTTTATCTGCAACACAGAATAAATTACGTACGACACTGTTCAGTGTCATGGCATTTCGTACCACCGCTAATAGAAATCTGCTATTACGACAACATGCACTATTCGAAGATTTCACTACAAAGACTCAATGGACCTTTCCAGTTTTAGCTATGTATCGCCCATCTCTAGCTAAGCTCCACCCACACCACCCTCGTATTGGGATCAATCGATCTCTGAACTCCCTGACTAGCAATTTCCAGAAAATTATGCGGGTAAGCTATTGAATATTTTGAAACTAGTTCGACTGGGTACTGCTGCGGCATATGGCAGCAACAGCACCCGGCCAGTCAAATTAGTTTTAAAATATTCAACAGCATGTTTATTAAACAGCAATGACATTCAATTCGTACAACGTGTCGGACTATTAAGCGTTAAGGATAGACTATATTGAACGTCGTGATTATGACATCAGCCTACACGTCACTTAGTTGATTATGACGTCATAAGATGGATGGATAAACTTGGAAAGGTTCATTGAACAGAGGGATCTATTTCGAATTAATCCCCGCCCAAGTATATTAAATTTCCAGGTAACTAGATCCATAAACAGGCAAGCTGTTGAATATTTTTAAACAAATTTGGCTGGACGCTGTTGGTGTCTCAATGATCGAAATATAGCTTGTATGGCTCTTTGATGGTTGTTGCTGGTGTTATCTCTGGCCTCTGAACACCGATACTTCCAGATGGCCCACACTCCTACAGATAACAGGGTTATTAACAATTCTTTCTCCTTGCTATTAATGATTCGTCCGATAGTTGAGCAGTCTTTGAACAAAATCTTTTCAGCCACTAAATTCACATATTTGGTTCCAAATTTACCAAGGAGCATATTGATATATACCCAAAAGCCTGTAGTTATGCGACACTGAGTAAATAGATGGTCTATCGTTTCCTCCTCAATATTACATAATAAGCACCGGTCTGTACTTGTTATTTTACACATATAAGTAAGATGGCCGATCCATAGCCTTCGATGGAGTAATCGCCATGCCAGGTCCCGTGCATTTCCTGGTAGACAAGGTAGCTGTATTGCTTTCCAGGCATTTTTTCCAGTTCTTTGGCGCGCATCCTAAATTGTTCCAATGCCTAACCACAATAGGAGTCTGTCTCCGACTTTGCATTAGAATTCTATACCAGTCTCTAGATGCCATGTTGTATTTCATAAGTTCTGACATAAATACTAATGTTGGTTGCAACATATCAATGTTGCCACATGCTTTCGGCAATTTGAACCATACAGCAGATATTGCATTCTTTATTCTAACAAATAAGCGCTAAGCACGGATACGGACAGCATTCGGATGTGGGATTCCTTGAAAACGTCATTCATGGGCTGTCCAAAAATCGGCACTATTATTCTGTACATGTGTTCCAATATAGAAGTTAAATTCTTAGTAAGCGCGCTGGAATGTGAAACTCACCGAAAGGTTGATAGAATATTTTAGAACATATTCATACCACGCCTGATACTCCACTATTGGGCTCGATGTCTAGCCCTCAGCCAGCTAAGATGACAAAAGAGCGACACTGATATTACGCATAAACACTGGCTGGTGGCTCAATGTATACAAACAAACTACTTGAGATTTTAAAATAAAATTTGGAACATATATAGAAGGGTGCATGCTTTAAATAATCCCAGATTTTCATGCACATCGGCCATGTATTTCAATCAAATCCCTTACAAAATAGTCAGTAATATTCATACCTGTTATTGCTTTCTGCCATGACTAAAACCACTGTTGTGTAAAAACTACTCGAGATTTTAAAATAAAATTTGGAACATATATAGAAGGGTCTAAGTTTTAAATAATCCCCGATTTTCAGGTATCTTAAAAATTAAATTTTGTCAAGTAGATCCCTCATTTCAACGAAATTTCTTTCAAAATAGTCAGCAACACTCATTACTGTTATTGCTCTATACCAAGTCTACGTATACAACAAACAAACCACTGTTGAGTAAAAACTTATTACGATTTCTAAAATTAAATTTGGAATATATAGATGGACGTATGTCTTAAATAATCCCCGAATATCAGGGCTATTTGTACCTGAATCAGCGAAATCATCTTCAAAATGGTTAGCAACCGTCGTATTTACCATACTTCCCTATATAGGCCTAATATTATCAACATAGGTTGAAACATACACTGGAATGTCTATGCGTTAAAGTGTAGCGAGAAATCTGCTTACTTTAAAAACTGAGATTGAAAACTTTAGCTGCCTGAGATAGTCAAAACGTTTTCAAAAATATTGAACCGGTTCTATATTTAGCCACCTTGAAATGTTTGTTAAACAGTAACATTTAGTCAGATTGTTTTCAAAATGGATTCTGATATATTTAAATATAATTGGTGGAACACGGGACAAGTCACCCCAACATTTGTGATAAATATATTAGGCCCCTTACCTTGTTCATTTCATCCAGCACCACCAACTCCCTCCAAACAGCATAAATCATGGGAAAATGTGAGAAATGGCGGCCCAGTCTTCTGCGTCCCAAGCTGACCAGTAAAACTTTCAAGCTTTCACTTGAGACCCATGTCTAGGGGATGGGGTGGGGTTGGGGTGGAATCAATCGATCTCTGAACTCCCTGACTAGCAATTTCCAGAAAATTATGCGGGTAAGCTATTGAATATTTTGAAACTAGTTCGACTGGGTACTGCTGCGGCATATGGCAGCAACAGCACCCGGCCAGTCAAATTAGTTTTAAAATATTCAACAGCATGTTTATTAAACAGCAATGACATTCAATTCGTACAACGTGTCGGACTATTAAGCGTTAAGGATAGACTATATTGAACGTCATGATTATGACATCAGCCTACACGTCACTTAGTTGATTATGACGTCATAAGATGGATGGATAAACTTGGAAAGGTTCATTGAACAGACGGATCTATTTCGAACTAATCCGCCCAAGTATATTAAATTTTCAGGTAACTAGATCCATAAACAGGCAAGCTGTTGAATATTTTGAAACAAATTTGACTGGACGCTGTTCGTGTCTCAATGATCGAAATCTAGCTTGTATGGCTCTTTGATGGTTGTTGCTGGTGTTATCTCTGGCCTCTGAACACCGATGCTTCCAGATGGCCCACACTCCTACAGATAACAGGGTTATTAACAATTCTTTCTCCTTGCTATTAATGATTCGTCCGATAGTTGAGCAGTCTTTGAACAAAATCTTTTCAGCCACTAAATTCACATATTTGGTTCCAAATTTACCAAGGAGCATATTGATATATACCCAAAAGCCTGTAGTTATGCGACACTGAGTAAATAGATGGTCTATCGTTTCCTCCTCAATATTACATAATAAGCACCGGTCTGTACTTGTTATTTTACACATATAAGTAAGATGGCCGACCCATAGCCTTCGATGGAGTAATCGCCATGCCAGGTCCCGTGCATTTCCTGGTAGACAAGGTAGCTGTATTGCTTTCCAGGCATTTTTTCCAGTTCTTTGGCGCGCATCCTAAATTGTTCCAATGCCTAACCACAATAGGAGTCTGTCTCCGACTTTGCATTAGAATTCTATACCAGTCTCTAGATGCCATGTTGTATTTCATAAGTTCTGACATAAATACTAATGTTGGTTGCAACATATCAATGTTGCCACATGCTTTCGGCAATTTGAACCATACAGCAGATATTGCATTCTTTATTCTAACAAATAAGCGCTAAGCACGGATACGGACAGCATTCGGATATGGGATTCCTTGAAAACGTCATTCATGGGCTGTCCAGAAATCGGCACTATTATTTTGTACATGTGTTCCAATATAGAAGTTAAATTCTTAGTAAGCGCGCTGGAATGTGAAACTCACCGAAAGGTTGATAGAATATTTTAGAACATATTCATACCACGCCTGATACTCCACTATTGGGCTTGATGTCTAGCCCTCAGCCAGCTAAGATGACAAAAGAGCGACACTGATATTACGCATAAACACTGGCTGGCTCTGTAAAGGCCCATGCAAAGAAACGCAATTTTTCTTAAATGTATTGTCACATTAATCAAAATGTCATATTTCTATATATTAATATGTTATTCATGTGGTCAAAGTAATATGGTTACCAAGGCCATTATCTTAAGAACAAAATATGGGTATGCCTATTAAAAATAAAAGCTGCATATCCAGAAATGTCATTAATGACAATGCACTAGGCTATTCCAAGCATGTACTGAGAAGCCATTGCATTCTTCTATAAATGACATGAATATAATGATATCTCATTCTCAGTACATGTTTGGACTAACTTGATAAACAATGCATGAATTATATGAAACCTTTAATGATCAAACTGACATTTGCAGTGATCTTGAGAAATGTTCTTTTGAGCGTCAAAAATCCGTGTTTTTAAAAATTGTATGACTGGATTGACTGGCTCGATAAACGAGATAAACTCCAGTGGTAAAATTTATAAAAAATGGCTTCTTGGTCTGCAAATGGACATTTTCTCAGGCAATTCTTAGCTTTTCTTGGACATTATGGTGTTAATTATTCAAGTTGTGTGGTTGAAATCCTTCGTACACACCACTCAGCTGCCTTGAAATTTGCTGTCATTGCTGCATTGTGGGTTGAAAACTAGACTATTGAGTGGGCCAAGAAATATCCAAATTTTAACGAAAAAGCAATTATAATCGCACAGGCAAGAGCGATTGATCAAATATTACCATAAAGAGTACACCATCATCATCCTCATACTAGAATGGGCAGTCGATGGTACATCATCACAATCCCACATGCTTTCGTCAACTTTGACGACGTTCTGTACCCTGACCTAATGCAGAACCTAATGCAAACATCTCACAATCTCCAATCATATTCACAGTAGCCCACAAAGCAAATTTGGTTTTAGAATTCCACTAACTTTGCCATCCTGACCCAACCCCTCAACCCCAGGCCCCCCACCCCCACCCCACCCCCTCCCCCACCACCTCTCATCCTAGTTGCGAGTCTAATGTAAATATTGTCTCACAGTCTGCAATCATATTGGTAACTGATATACCTTTCTGCCTCAACCCCACCCCAAGGCGACCCCTCCCTCACCCATCCACTGGAGGCGGAGCCTAATAAAAATGTTGTCTTGCAGTCCATGAAAATTTTGCTCTCAACCACACTTGGTGTAAGTATTTCATGACTAAAATCTCGCATCTGTGTGTTTATATTTCAGAATGAGATATTCAAATCAATCAAAGGACATGGATGGTACCACTGTGCATTTCGACTGGACACTTCTCCTGCTGCATCTCATTTACAAACTCAATAGCCAGGACTTGAGCAGATGATCGCTTTGTCATACTTAGCATGCTTAGAGTGGAGTGCTTTAGATCTCTGTGAATGGAGACTTAAGCGGATTAGACCTATCGACATACAACATACTCGAAACATTCTCTATGCACTTTTTAGTAATTGCTGTCTTGCACTAAGCAAATAAAATAGTTTTGAAACTATTAAGCTGGTTTTATATTTTATCATTTCGTGCACATCACATAAGTCGTGTAATATAAAACCTTTGACTGCTTAAATTCCAGTATATATGTATATATATATATATATATATATATATATATATATATATATATATATATATATATATATATATATATATATATATATATATATATCTCAAGACAATGGCACATGAGTTAACCAATTAGCACTTGGAATCCTAGTGGCTCAACTTCATGATAGCCATGCAGAAAAGCTGTGGAATATTTTTAGACCAATTCTACTGGATTCTGATGCTTATGGCAGTAATAGCTTCTAGTCAAATAAGCCGGAACATATTCAACAGAATATTTATTAAATTGGAACTGATTTTTATCCAGATACAATGTAGGTCATATTGTGTGATGGTGCATGTCAATACCCCTCTCCCCGCTCCCCACCCCTATGTTACTACACCTATGCAGGGGTCAATGTCTAGTTTTAGCAAAATCTGTCTATTGCCCATAGTTATTTCCCCCCATAAAAAACCTGAAATTCATTGAAAATATGGTTTTAAGTGTATCACCAGAAAATATCTTGACACATTTAGTTCAAATTTCAATGGACCGTACTAGTTTTGGCTATGCCCCGCCCATCTCCAGCTAAGCTCCACCCACACCACGCTTGTATTGGGATCGATCGATCTCTGAACTCCCTGACTATCAATTTCCAGAAAACTATGTAGGTAGCTGCTGAATATTTTGAAATTAATTTGACTGGGTGCTGTTGCTGCCCATCGCAGTAAGAGCTCCCAGTCAAATTAGTTTCAAAATAATCAACATCATGTTTATTAAATAGCAAAGACATACAATTCGTACAACTTGTCAGACTATTCGAATCATTGATGACGTCATAATTATGACGTTAGCCTACACGTCACTTAGTTGATTTTGACATCATATGATGGATGGATGGAAAAACTGGAAAGGTGAATTGGTATACGGATAAAGATATCTGACAAAACATCAGATGTATCAGTTCTAATCATGTTTCAGCAAAATGGAGTTTCCAGATGTGAAATGAGTATGACACTTACTGTGGTTAATATTTTGAAGCTACATGTCTCCATTCAAATTATTTTAAAATATTCAAGATAATATTCCTTAAAGGTGCATGCTTTAAAATCAGTGTTCAAATTTAATAATTTTAAAGGCTTTAATTGTGTGACTAGATGTAATGAAACAAATAAATCTTAGCATTCAATAATTTCATTAGGTATAAATTAACATACATTTTTTAAGTTGTGAAACTGAATTAGCGACATGAGCACCTAATTCAACTTAACAACCAAATTAAAAAAATAATTTATATGGAATGAAATCATCAATAAGGCTTATTTCGGTTCATTACTTTGAGGTACACAATTTAAGCCCTTAAAAGTATTCGATTTAAATAATTTTATTTCAAAGCATTTTTGTGTGAAGATGCATCATTAAGCTGTGAATAATTTGTAACTGATGGGCAAAGATAAAATAGTTAAGTGATCCCTTGTGTTTTTATTCTGCTAGGGCAGTCATTGACACAGTAAAATTCTGAAATGGAATTCACAAAACCGTGTTGAGCTAAAAAGAATCTGTGCTTAATGGAAAAAATGTCCAGATTGTATTTAGAATCTGACTACTTAATATGATCAGATGCCCTAGATGTCTTTTCTATATAAGACTTTCTTAGCTAAAAAACTGATTTGAAATTCATCTTTTGTGTCCAATTTTTGGCTCTGGGATGTTTAACAGCAATTTTTTGACCATGGATCAAGTGTTCAGGATCACAAGGCTATATAGGTAGTCTGTGCAAGAGTATAATGTAGTAATTTGCTACATGCCATTTGAAACTCAATTGGATACATCTTGTGACCACTGCAGATGCCGTCTTCATCTGACTTGACCAGTAATCAATGTTTTGCCAAATTAGTGTCCATTTGCAGTCTAATAGACGACTACTTATTGAAGATTTACCACTGTAATGACTGGTTCTTTTATCTAGCCAGTTGTTCATGTACATTTTTAAGAATCGCATCTCAACCTGCAAATGGACACTCCTCCAGATCACAGGAGAGTTACATTTTATTTGCTTGATAATTAAAGGGCTAAGATGTGCAAACCCATGCCCCAGAAACCTATGATGTAATATTAACCTTAGCTTTATTTAGGCTATCTATCTGGATGACAATGTTTTGTGAACGTGGGGGCAAATGATAGAGCATTAAATTCTTTGGCAATATGTACGCTCAGACTGTTCTCCGCCTATTGCTCAAGACAGCTTTTCACTGCTAACGGGAGTTAACTCTGGTTACCGTACCTCAAGACAGGCCGTCGGGAGCCTGTCGACGATAATCTCCCTTGTGACAATGAAAAACGCTATCTTGCACATTGACCTTATATTTGTAAGTTGTATTCTTACATTGGGGAATCATAACGGCCACAGTACCAAGCGATGCAGCTAATCAGCAGCTATTTCCAGACACCCGAGTCATTAAAATCGGCGCATGGACACTGGCGATATCAGCACCTATAGATTTATACCAGGAAAGTGTCTGTCAGCTATACCGTCCCTTTAATAATTACCACGTCATCCACCACCAGTCATACGGGAAAATACCACACAGATCTATGGGGAATGCCTAAAATATTGTAATGAGATGGAATATTGTGACGTAAACGATGACGTCATTAGATCAATGACGTCATGTGACATCACAAAGGCGCTGTTGGTTAGCTGTTTGACGATTCAGATTCAGATTATTTACAATAAGTAAAATAACTTAAAATGACGATTTTGTCACGCGATTTGTGTTTCTGTGGCCAATCCAGTTAGTATACAGTATAGATCAATGATGATATAGCTTTTGTGGTTTCTTCATGGGGGCCCCCGTTGCATTATGGGATACGGTTCTTCATTATGCGTATGTTCCCCTAGTTGTTTTAGGGGGTAACCTACTGCGCATTTCAATGTCCAAAATTTGTGTGACACTGTTATCACGAAATAGCGTACATTTTCTTCACAATGTAAAACGATTAAATGGTATGAAGCGGGCCACGTAAAAGCCGTATTTATTCCTATTTGTGCGGCTGCTAATGCAATATGAGGTTTGGTTGACTGTCTCGTATTAGTTTTAACATTGATGGCCGTGGAAAGTCGTTGTTGTCAATGTCGTATGCTGATAGCGCTCATAGCAAGACATTTAAGGACGGTTACCATGCCATTCGCACCCGGATGGAATGCACATTCATCTATTTACTTGTGGACATTAATTCCCATTTTTTGTAGCTTATGTCTGGATAAACGCGATTTAAAAACTCTAGAGGACGATATTTCATTATGACGTCATAGTTACTGTGAACTTGTTTGTATTTCCCCAAACAGCAAGGAGCTCCGCGATACGTCGATACAAATTTTATAAAGTCATTGGACTGGCGCAGCTATTTAATGGTGTAGGCACCGATAAAAGATGCAATAATGCTGGCGGATATCACTGACAATGGGCAGACACATTGTTGTGATTTACAAGAATACCCTCCAAGCGTGATGAAAAATTAGGGTCAAATGTACTATACATGGGCATACGTATTTAGGACATTTCGACCCTATACCAATTCGTCCCAGTTATTTAAAGCAATAAATGGTATCTGCGTTCGCTTATAAGCAACGCCTATTTTCATATTAAATATATGGCTAACCTGTTGAACATTTTGAAACTAATTTGCCTGGCGGTTGTTGCTGTATTACACCGGATCAAATATCCTAAATATGCTAAAATAATAAATGTGCCTATTACTATTACTATAAGTATATTCTTCCTGCATTTGCTCAAAGGGAAAGTTAAGGAAACCATTGAAATTTATAAACACCAATGAAACGTGAAACCAGACGAGGGCTACCTTACTTTATATATAATTTATCAAATCAATGCTATGACATCTCGCGAGAGTAACATTGTATGGAATATATGTATTGATTGCATATAAAAGCTCACATCAAAAATTAAATATACCGCATTATTTCCGTAAATGGACAACGATTCACCTGAAAGCTTCTCAGTTGATGACCAAAAAAGCATTTTCTTCAGTGGCTGGCAAAGTCCACCGACGTGAAGATCGGTTTCCAAAAAGAAAATTGATTTCATGTATGGGGACGTAATCACGTTAATTTTTTGTGTCGATGTCTTATGAGAAAATAGTTATCTCCCTTCTTTCATAATTTCAACAAGAACTAGCGCAATCTGCGGAATTTGGCGCACACGTCTTCACCAAAGCAATATGTGTTAAATCAGTTTGCTTAATGAAAATATACGTGTACGATCGCATTCAGCAGGTAAACTATTCAAGAACCAAATTGAAAATGCTGGATTTCTCGCTTATTATTGGCGAAAATTAGAATTTTCGCAAATTTATCGATGTTACGCTGTTCTGTCTGTCCGTCCGTCAGTCTGTCTGTCTGTCTGTCTGTCGCGATGTCTGTCTGTCTGTCTGTCTTTCTGTCTGTCTATCTTTCTGTTAATGTTATATCTCAGGATCGGTTCACCCGAATGGGACTAAACTTGGACACTTGCTTCCTTATATCAAGTGTATGGTGCACAATGATCTGGAGCTCATGAGGGCAAGGTTCAAGGTCACCGTGACCTTGATGAAAGAAAACACTACTTTTACGCTTAAGTTTTTGGTTTAGCTCAACATATCGTCTTATATCTCAGGTGTGGTTCACCCCACTGGGACTAAACTTGGACACATGCTTCCTTGCTATAAAACAATTTTTACGGTTAAGTTTTTGGGTTAGATCAGCATATCGTCCTATGTCTTGGTATGGTTTCTCCCTATTGAGACTAAACTTGGACACATGCTTCCTTATATCAATGGCAATGAGCACAATGATATCGACCTCAGAGTTCAAGGTGTGTGACCTCGGTATAAAACTATTTTTTTATGGTTAGGTTTTTAGTTTAGCTTAACATATTGTATTATATCTCAGGATTGGTTTATCAATTGGTTATATCAAGGGGGTGGAAAACAATGATATTGAGGTCAAAGTTCAAGATCGCTATGGGCTTGGTATAAAAATATATTTATGGTTAAGTTTTTCCTTTAGCTCAACATATTGTCTTATATTTCGGTATGGCTTCGCCTTATTGGAACAAAACTTGGACACCTGCTTCCTTATATCAAGGGGTGTGAAGCACAATGCTTTTGAGGTCACGGTTATTGTACCATTTAAGGTATATCAAATGCAGACGTTAACAGTTACTGGTAGATTCCTCTGCTTTACTCATTTTACCTCTTTTAAGAAATGGCCAAATTGGAATTAAGCATGAGTATACGGTTAGACAATCAGCAAGAACAGCACAAAGACATTCAGACTTCTGAGGTCAAGGTCATTGTGATCTTAGAAAAAATCTAGATTTGCATTTGGAAATGCATAATGCCAAGATTTTCGCCAATATCCAGTCTGTATAACATTGATGTCGGGTTTGTTAGAGTCTCTGAGTATGCGCGCACTACCTATATGTGGGAGATGGATTTTTATTGTATTCCAGCTCAATCATATAAATGACTATAAAAATTACTTTAGCATATAGACTTTAAGGCTACCGTGATTTACGTTTCACCCAATCAGAAAGACCATATCTCGATATCTACGCTCCATAATAGTGTTGCAATCTAGATTGGCTGAGTGACTTAGAAGCAGCTATAGCAGTACGTTGGTTAATAATTTAAAACTACTTTGGCTGCATGCGGGGTGGTTAGGCTGCAACACGTTCTAGTCTAAATAATAACAAAATATTCAATGAGACAATTAATGCATAACAAAGAATACGTTAAATGATTGCACCCATATGGCATATATATATGCGTGCGTACGTGCGTGCGCGCGTGAATGCATGCGTGCGTGCGTGCGTGCGTGTGTGTGATTACTATATTCTGCGGCTGTAATCAGTCCTTCTTCATTTTTGCCCACTGTGTCTTGTCCTCAGCCACAATTCTTAGCTTCCTCAGGTACATTCTTGACTTGAGTGTACCGAGTCCTGCTTTCTTGAGGTCACCTCGTAGCACACTTAGCAGATTTATGCAATGACGTCCTCTCCTGGCTTTGTATTTGCTGGCTCCGAGTGGGGCGAATTCCATGTGTTGATGACTCTTCTGGCATCCTTAGCACATGGCCAAACATAGACCATCTTTGCTGGGCGACTTTTACAGATAGCGGCGACGTATTACACACTCTTGTATAGTGCATCGTTGGAAATTATGCTGTTTGGCCATCGGTGTCCAGTGATGGTGCGTAGGTGTTTGCGGTGGCAAGCATCGAGTTTGTCTAGAGCTGCCTTTGGAGCTGCCCAGCTGTTACAGTTATACAGCATCAACGATGCACATGTTGCATTGTATAAACGTAGCCTTTTAATCAAGGGTATCTTTGATCTAAGAATCCATAGCTTCCAGAAGGACTGGAAAGCTATGTTCCCCATGGTGCAGCGTGCAGCAATGTCAGCAGTACTGCAAAGCAGTGAGCCCAGGATAGTACTTTTCCTACATGGTTCGCCGCGACGAAGTGGATCCTCATTTTCTTTAGTTTCATGCTTTGTAGATATGTTGAATATTTTGGATTCATTCATAAACAGATTCTCAATTTTTAGTATTCTTGCAGCTATTGGGAGAAGTTCGTCAAGGGGTTTCTTTTCCTCATCTATGAAGCCCACATCATCGGCATATTCCATCTCTAGTGACATACCCAGTATTGACACTGGGGTGTTTCGTCTTGTGGAACTTTCCCGTCCGGATTTCAATGCAGCAGCAAGGTAACAGGTGAAAAGCACCTGAGATAGACTCCATGG
Source organism: Chaetoderma sp. LZ-2023a (assembly GCA_034401795.1). Taxonomy (NCBI): domain Eukaryota; kingdom Metazoa; phylum Mollusca; class Caudofoveata; order Chaetodermatida; family Chaetodermatidae; genus Chaetoderma; species Chaetoderma sp. LZ-2023a. Next base: position 72,081,071 of record CM067375.1, read on the forward strand.
GGGAGCCGATTGGTGTCTGAAACTCTACAGACTTCACTGACTTGACTCGTACTCTCAGCTTGGTGTCTGCATGCAGTAGTCTCACTAGTTGTAGCTCATCTTCATTGCAACTCGCAAGGCGTAGTACATCTAGGATCTTTGAGCATTTAATTGTGTTGAAAGCTCGTGACATGTCAATGCCCATTTTGTGGAAATCTTTGGTGTTTGGACATGACTACCGACACAAGCATGCGTTGAGCCCATTCAAGTTTGAATCCACTTTGACATGATCCAGTGAGGTCATCGGTCTTGTCTCGGATGCGGCATATAGTAACATTGGATAGGATTTTCCGTATGATGTTGAGGAGTACAATGGGCAGATTGGCTGGGGGCCAGATGGCGTCTTGGGCTTGGGTAGTGCGATAAGGGTGCCTTGGCCTACAGCGTCGATGGGAAGATGATGGTGCATAAAAGCTGAATTAATTAGGCACGTGATCGGTTTTGAGATAATGTCACTTGCATATTTAAATTGTTCATTGCTCATGCCATCAGGTCCCAATGCACGTCCATTTTACAGGGCTTTAAGTGCCTTCTCAACTTCTGCTGTATCAATTGGTGTTAGTAATGGCCTGGGGTCTCCTGAGAACGGATAGAAGGGCTCATCATCGTGGTCAGTGAACTGTTCCTTGAACCATTCTCGAATCGCCTTGGCTTTGCCTTGGTCAGTCCCGAAAAAGTGTCCTTCAGAGTTGTGTACAGTGGGTGGTGGTGTGTAGTCAGTAACTCCCACGGCCTGTGCTGTTTGAAACATTTTGTGACAGTCATCAGTGGCAGTGATTTCATCTACTAGGGAGTCTGCTTGTTGAACAGCAAGATCTTTTTAGCATTTGCTAATGTGGCACAGAATGTTATTGCGCTCCCGGTGTAGTTTGGTGCAGTTTTCACTTTGGCCACTTTGATAGATGCCCAGCCATAACGCTTTCTGCTCTGCTGACAGTTTTACTACTTGAGGGTCATCAGTATACCTAGTTCGGTTGCCTATGGTGCTGGTAGCTGATGATTCCATAGATTTGATTATTTTGGTTAGGGCTTCGTTGGGATCAGAGCTAACGTCGATGTTAGCTATCTGCTCCCCGAGGGCCTTTTTGGATGATATTTGAGTATCAGTGTCGCTGATGAGCTTGGGTAGGTTGTAGGTGACTCTGCCCTCTTGCTTGGTATGACGTTTATGCATCAGGTACAGATCGTTCATCTGAAGACGTGTAATGACTGGCTTATGGTCAGAATTGAGGTCTGTGCCTCGTCTCCATATGAACGAGCATTCCGAAGGGGGGGGGGGGGTGGTGTTGTTTCTGATTGTTGTTGTAGCCGTAAAACCTTTTGGGGCTTTGCGATCAGCAATGTGTCCCGTCCATGTTGTCCGGTGACGGCATGGGTGTTTAAAGGCTGTATTTGTAGCAAATAGGTCATTGGAACTAAGGAATGCCACCAGTACATCCCCATTGCTGTTGCATGCCCCCTCTGCATACGATCCCATGCATAAGCCAAGCCCTGAACTTTGAGATGAAATCTCCACACACGAACAGTTGCCATCTAGCTGGGATTGTAATGGCTGAGCTCAGTTCTGCATAGAAAGAATCTAATAATGCTGGATTCTCTTTGGCTTTTTCGGTAGTTGGGCCCTATGCGTTGACAATGCACACTTAGTGGTGTTCTGTTTTCGCGTTGGTTTAGCCAGGTCGATCAATGTGATCACTCATATATCCAAAACTAATGGCATGGACCAAGACCCTTGGTCTGATTACGAAGCCTAAACCCTGGTATGTGGCCTGTTTTTGCTCCATGAGTACTAGCTTATGGCCTGTCTGTAGTTGCTGCTCTGAGTGTGTAGCTACTTTGGTCTCTTGAATGCATGTAATATCGATGTTATAGTGTTCACAGTTTGCGTTCAGTGGTCTCTGGTTCAGATTCGCAGAGTGGACAATCAGTGTTAGAGGCACGGTTTCGAGTAGAGCCAGCATACAAGTTGTAGCACTGAGTGAGCAACTTTGCTTTGACTGTTGCTTTGATGACCGTAAGGGTATCAGTGTTTGCCATATTCCAGACTGAGCGCCAACTTCCTATTTTGCAGGACGATAAGTTGATGTATCCCAATGTTACTTTCGCTGCAGCTTCCTCGAGTAGGATTTCTAGCCAGTAGTTATTCACATTAGCATGCAACATCTTCTTCCAGGAACATTTTGTAGGTTGGGATTTTACAAGGTTGAACGCTGATGGAAGCTTGTACTGAATCAGGAGCTTTCTAACAACAATCACCCAACTATGGGAGTTGTAGCTTTTGACTGCCAACTGTCGTCTAATAACTAATGCTTCAATTGAGTCATGTCGTCGCAGCATATTGAGAAACAGTGTCAGTATTCTCTTATTGATTATGGTCTTTTTAAAGTCCCTCTGTAGTAGTCATCCAGCATTTGGACTTCGCTGTTTGAGAGCACAACTGCTTCTAAGCCATGTGAAACGATTGGTGTGATATAGATCTCCCATAGCTTGATGGATGCCATTGGGTTGATACCATTAAGACCCGTGCATTCCGGCGCCCATCAGCGAGTATGCTGCTCGGCGTGCTGAGTCAATACATGCAACGATTGTTGACTTGTTTTTTACATTATTTGATCTATGAATTCCCAAATGTGTTTCCTCTAGGGAAAGTTCCAATTCAGCTCCATTAAGATGAAGAAATGCATCTGAAGATTTACCAGGTGCTGTTTTTGGGACCATAGCTTTGGTCTTTGCTGTGCTAAACAGGTATCGCTCGTTTGATGCATCGAGCTCTGCAATATTCAATAGTTGCTGCATTTGAAAGGCACTCCTGGAGATAATGGCCAGGTCGTCTGCACACATGATGGCGCCAGTAGGAATAGAACCAATGCGAAATGCACCTGGATGAGCTGTCAGTTTATTCAGTAATGGGTTGCTACGTTGTTTGAAGAGATCGGGAGATGTGTATGCGCCCTGTCTGATGCCTAGTTCTTCATTGAAGGCTCTAGATACATTCCCCTGCCACTTGATTACTGATGTGATGCCGGTATACATGCTGTTAAATAGCTCCCATAGTCTGCCATCTAGTCCTTGAGAAGAGGCTGCATTCAGCATGCTTTTGTGACAGACTATATCAAACGCTTTTGAAGCATCCATGAATGTAATAAGCAGTAGCAACGCACTATCTTTTGCCTCAGCTAAGCATTCAGTAAGCAAGAAGGCTGCATGAGTAGAAGAGCATCTATTGGTGAATCCAAATTGCAGCTTGTTTTGTTCTGGGTCCAAGACTGCCCTTGACCGTTTCAGAAGTTCTTTCTCTAGCAACTTGCTTAAAAGGGATGTAACCGTAATACGCCTATAGCTGTCTGGATTGTTTGCTGGTTTTCCTTTCTTCAAGATTGGTGATACGATGCCCATTTTCATACCGTCTGGAATCGTCCCCCGTTTCAGTATTCCGTTAATTAGACATGTGATGACACTTATTACTTCCTCAGAGGCAAACTTCACATGCTCCGCCGATAGGCCAAATGAGTCTGCAGCTTTACCCTTTTTCATTGAATCAATATGTCTCTTTGTGTCAGCTTCTGTGAGCAGTTGAACAGCATTTTCGTTTGATGGCAACGAGCTAAGGAGAGCATGGATCATGTTAGCAGAGTTGTTTGCGTCTTCACTGAAACTAGGATGATGCTTGGCAGTAGCCAAATCCTCAAAATAGTTGCCCCATCCTTCAGTTTCTGATATTCTTGAAGAGAACTGCTTGAAGTCGATGGCTGACATTTTTGATGCTCTGCTACCAGGTCGATGTTTACGTACAAGTTTAAACATGGATTGTTTGTCATGTGTTGACATGTACATGATAGCACTGTGAAGATTGTTACGCAAGTCAGCTGACAGTTGGCGTTGAGCATGACGTAGGGCTTGTTTAGCGTGCATCCTGTTATTAGTTAATTGGTTGCCTTTGTCTGTAGGACGGCCTCCCTTCTTCCAGGCCCAGTGCGCAGCTTTCACTTTAGAGACTAGCGGTTTTAGTGCCGAGTTCCATTTAGTTGTTGTCCTACGGCGAGGAGGTTTAGCATATGTAGGATCACACTGAAGAGCGGTCTTCTTTAGAATAGAGTTAGTGGCTTGAAGTATGATATCTGGAGAAGTGTCTGGCGGGCAGTCCTTTAAGACCTTGGTAAGTCTGGTCTTAGTCAATGACTTATAACGCTCCAGATTTGCTTTCGACCAATTAACGCGTGGTTGCGGAGGGCAGTTTATCTTCTTTACCCTCCCTGGGAGTATTGTTAGTGATAAGGTTGCAGTGACTGGGTCGTGTGCACTCTGGTTAATAACGTTTCTTATGTCAACTACAATATCTGTGATTATTGTTTCTTGATCCGTCGGTTCAATGAAGTGGTCAATATGGGATGTAATGTTCCCTGAAAAGTGGTAATATGTTGGGCAATCTGTGGTTTTTTCAGACACTCTGAAGGCTGCAGAAGTTTTCTCTCTATTTATGTCTGCATTTACATCACCTGTCCATAGAATATGGCTGTCCTCTCTGTACTGTTCTCGAATTTCAAAAACTTCGTCCAAGATGCTATTATAGTTGTATTGGTCTGAAGAGCCTTGGGAAGGCAGATAGGTGTTAATGAGAACTAAGGGTGTTTCCTCTGTACTTATGCGTATTGCTAGGACTCTGTTACTGCCATCCGGTAATACTTCAATTTTCCTTGACAGATCTTTATGCCAGATGACTGCAACCCCGCCTTTATCTCTAGGTCTATACGAGGGAGGTAGAGGGTCATCATCGTCTAAACACTTTATGGCTGCTTCATGTGATGGAAATGCTTTGCAAATATGATCTGCTTGGTAGTTAAAGAGCCAATGTTCCTGGAGGCAGAGGATGGTTTGGTTTTCTTTCAATAGCTCCTCCACATAGGCGATGTTGCTGGTGATATTTTCAATGTTACAGGAAACAATCCTTAGGTATACATCAGAGAGATGTGTAGTGTCTAGTCGTTTTTGTGGGGTGGTGGTTTGTCTGTCCCCTGAGGAGACTCTAAAAAATGAGTGTTACTTGGAGCCGGTGAGACTTGCTGCTGGTTGTTATCTAGCGAGGCTTGTTCACTGCAATATTGTTTATCTGTGGATGATTGGTTAGGTATTTGGTGGGAATGTTCTTTCTGACTCTCATTATTATTGACAAACGCAGGCGCTGACCGTTCGTCTGTCGGAGTTCGAGGAGGAAGAACCTCTGATATATTGGTCTGATTATTTGTGGCTATGACTCTGGAGGTTACGTCTTGGTTTTGATGACTTTCTGACAGAGCTTGACTTTCGCTCGTTATATTTACAGCTACTGGTTTGACTACTACGCGAGAGTTGGAAGCTGCTTCCTGTAGCCCGTTGCTAGGCACTGGCTGAGATTGATTCTGGTAGAGTTTGCATGTGGAATCGGACAGTGTCATTGGCAATGTTGTTGATGGTTTGTTCAAATCCTGCTGTCTAGTTTGATTCTGGTGTGAGACTCTTCCGAAGTTACCCGCTTGTTGGCTACGCCTAGCACTATGGTTGTTAGGTTTCTGCAGTTGCATAGTACTGTTAGTGACATTTGCGATCAGAGCGGTAGTTAATGTTGTCAGTGACGCAACCAGGGTGTCCATATGACCTGCATGAGATGGTACATTTGGTTGACTCATATAGTGGTTTTGGTGACAGCATGGTGGGATAGGTGGCCATGGTGGAAAGCTCTGGTATCCAGCTGGTGCTGGTGGCTGAGGTAATGGAAAGCGCTGGTACCCCGCTGCTAGAGGCGGCTGAGATTGTGGAAAATTCCGGTATCCAGCTGCTGGGGGTGGTGGTGGAGGAAACCCAAGATGTGGCCTGATGCTGGAGGTAACCATGGTGGACACATATAGCCATATGGAGAATAAGGTGTCTGAGATGGAGCATTTGCCGAGGTTTGTATGTCATTTTGAGACAGCACTTTAAGTTTTAGTAGGCGGTTCTCTTCTGACAGAGTGTTAATCTTGGACTCTAGGTTACTGACCAGTGACATAAGTTCTTCAAGGCGGGATGATTGCTCACTGAATTCCTCCTGCTGTTTGTTGAGCTGGATTTGTTTAGCTTTTAGCGACCTTTCCTGAGCTTTTAACTGCTTTTCTTTGGCTTCGAGTGACAGTGATCTTATCAGCGAGTCTGTGGCATTGACATTTTTGTTTTTTGCTGCATCTTCTGGGATGGGAGCACTAAGTGCTATAGTTTCACCTGTGATGACAGTTTCGTTTCTGGGTGGCACATCGCATTGCTGGGCTGTTTGGTTCAGCTGATCGTGATCCGACGGGCATGGTATTTCCGCTACTTCATCTTCTCTGGTGTCCTGTTCTAACAAGAGTGAGCAAGAGGAGCATGTGTATGGATGTTTATCTTGTTCCAGTTTTGTAACTGCGCTTGGAGATAAGCCTTCGCAACGGTAATGTATCCAGTTGTCACATGTCTCGCATAAAACGGTGCTGGATAGAACGTGTTGTTTACAGTGTAAGCACGAGTCCGAGGTGTCGGCATTGTCGTCGTCGGTGTTCAGATTTGCTGGACACGTATGAGATGAAGTTGGTCCCGTTAAGGCGTTCCAGGAGTCATTGGCGTAAGTGGACTAGATACTGGTTCCTTCCTCTTGCTAGGACGGCCGGTAGTCTTAGTGATGATGATTTCAACAGAATTTGTGTCATGATCTGGCTGTTTTGGGCTAGCTGTCATATGGTTGTTCAAGGTGAGGTTGGATGACGATAGCTGAGATGTACTGATACTAGGATTACTGCTTGACTGAATGACGGCGGAGAATGGCGCAAGTCATTGTCCTTGGTACTGGATGACTGGTTTATCAGGTAACTGTGGCAGAATTCCTGGATTTGGTCATTTACCTCGTCTAGGTTTGATGTGCTATTTATTGCTGTTATAATGTGAGGCAAGTCTATAGATATGAACTGGTGTAGGCTAACACCATTTATGACCACCTTACACTGAGTATGGTAGAGATTACCTCTAAAGAGTTGGCGGCCACCCCACACGGGTCTGACTGCAATAGAGTCTTCGATAGTAAGGCCATCACGATCTCTTTTGTAGCTAGTGTTACAAGATATCTTGGTGTTATCGTTCAGATGGTTGGTTATCGCAACTCTGTAGGCTTCATAAGCAGCTGCAGAGAGGTCTATGACAAGATTTCTGGGCTTATATTGAATGTCGATAGGACAAGACCGGTTTGCTGCATTTATTTTCTTCTTCATAGCCTTCGCCTTATTTAATCTGAAACCCATTTGATGATAATTATCTCCGTTCCCTTTAGGAACTGAAGGTGAATACGTTTTTGGGGGTTGACGTACCCGCTCCACCCTGGTGTTTGGAGTTGCTTCACTGATGGATTTGGCTCCCTCCATGGTGAGTGGGATTCTCTAGTGGTAAAGTAAACAGGAATGTTCTTTTGCAAATTATCAGTTAATAATGATTAGATCCTACCTTATATGGACGTCAGTAGAGGCGTGCGCAGGTAAGGATTCTTCAAACGCTGGTCCAGCTGTCTGCAGGGGCTGGCCGTGGGTTGCAATGTTCAGAATGCAGGTCAATGAACGTGACACTATGATGGTCGCTGAAGCGTGGTCTGGACACCGTCAGCACTATTATCATTGAGATAACGAATAGAATATTACGAATCCAGAAATCTTTTCTAAACTGTCGTATAATTCTGACTTCTGAATCTTTGTTTCCTGTATCAAAGCAGTGTCAATCTGCTCATTTTTTAGAGTCTCTAGTAAGTGACGCTGCTTTATGTCACTATTTAAGCCTCTACAATTGAGTCTACAAATTAGCATACAAAGTAATAAAATGATGTGTACAAATGCCATTATTAAGCTAACTAGATTTTGATTTTTTCGACCCTCTCTTAGACCATTTACCTATTTTACTCTTAAACACTGTACTACTTAGTTCAACTTTTTTCAAATGCTTATATTTTAATATATATATATATGAATCATGACGCAGATGCCTATATTTAACCCCTTTTGCCATCACATATGGAACTAACACCTCTCCCGCCTCTGACCTGTACATGACCATTTCATCGGGTGATTTAGAACTCTGTGTTTGAATGGATATATCGGATTCAGCCACTGACATATTATCGTCTTCTATATCACTTTCCTCTATTTCTGATTCAGAACTGTCTCCATCTTTCTGTCGCTTTGTTCTACTCAATCGATCCGAGACACCAATTACTTTCTCTATATTATTTATTTAAATCGTCTAGATTAAGTGTACTCAGTGGAAAATCAGAGTTAGATTCAGTATCTTGCGACCTGAATTTTACTTGTCCTAAATTAAAACTTTCTTCCAGAGGGTATTGCTCATCATCTTCAACTTGTGTGGAATTAACCTCTCTGACATCATACTTGGATTGACTTGTTACCGGAGTAAGACTTGGCCCCTCATCTAGAACCTCTATTTCATCGCCTGCAACTACAGCAATTGGATTCTTAGTGTTTTCACCATGCTTCTCATTAACATGGAATTCAGCTACAATCTCAGGAACTACCGGTTCTATGACATTTTCTTTAGAAACATGCTTCTCATTAACATGGACTTCAGCTAAAATCTCAGCAACTATCGGTTCTATGACATTTTCTTTAGAAACAACTTGCTCTGCACTTTTATTAGCATCCTTTTTGACAGATTTGTTCTGCGGGCATCGCCACTTAAAATGATTAGATGCCCCACAAACTAGACATTTGTTTTTGTTATGGCAATCTGTTGCAAGATGTTCTGTGCTTAAGCAGATTCTACACCCTTTCATTTGCTCCTGTACCATAATGGCAAGATAAAGCGACCATCTAACGTGACCGTACTTGGGAGAAGTTGTTCTACCTTTTCGAACCAAATTCTTCTGATGCCATTTTCTAAGGTTCGATCAAATGGATAGGTTTCGTGTTCTATTTTTCCTGCTTTTGCCATACTTGATCAATTCATTGACAACCCGTCCATCTGGGATCTCTAACGGAACCTACATCTTAACTAATAGACAATCAGATTCTATTTCCTCCAAATACACACATCTCGCCCTTCACGACAAGGACCTCGTTAAACAACTTTTCCTTCACACTTTCATTAACCACTGTGACATTCCATACAGATTTGGAAACGTTAATGAGACCGTGAATGACCTGTGGGCCTGCCCCAACTACGTCCTTCAACCCATGATACACCTCAATTGCTGAAACACCCAAGCCTTTGTCGTGACTTTAAGACGCAAGGTACGCTTATAGGAGGTAGCCATGGTGCGTTTTTTTAAAAAGAGGAAAACCATACTACTACAATATATAATGGGGAATAATACAAATATATAATACCAAGACGTCAGGGAAAGAGCTAAACACTAAATAAATAGTGTCCCCTTTTGAAGCCATGACATTTACGAACAAATATACGAATAGATAGTACAAGTTCACCTCAACATCCAAGGTGGAACTACAAAAAGGCAAATTGGAGTCTGTTCGGCATTCGTTCCAATGAGCTTACCCAAAATATAGCAGTAGAAGGGAGAAACATTAAGAATGTGGTCAAGGAATTTAATTCAAGTATCCTCAAGGCTGCCAACGAAGCAATTCCTCGAGGGTTCAGGAAAGACTACCGCCCCTACTGGACAACAGAACTGCAAGCAGCCCATGATAAACTAGACAAGGCCAGAGAAGATGCAGAGGGTAATCCCTGTCATGAAAACCACTTCACGCTACAACAAACTAAAGCCAGGTATCTAAAGACCAAGCTGGAGGCCAAAAGAAGAAGCTGGAGGGAAAAGACGGCAGGGTTTAATTTAGAGAGAGACACCACAAAGCTATGGAGACTGACTAAAGCACTGAATGATGAGGGTGTCGGGGGAGAGAAGATTACTCTTGAAGAAGATGGACAAACACTGACAGGAAAGATAGCTGCAGATGCCTTTGCGAAGGCATATGCAAAAGAAAGCAACATTTCTATACCACGAATGCATCAAAAAGAGGTTAGAAAAGAGCAAAAGGAAAGAACAGACACCAACACTCACGATGTAATGAAAGTTGACATTAGTTTAGCAGAACTGAAGAAGGCTGTCCGCCAATTGAAGAAGAAGAATTCTCCCGGGCCAGATGGCATTACGAATGAAATGATCCAACACCATGGTAATGCATCTTTCCGCAAGTTGCTAGACATCTTTAATCTCAGTTGGACCAATGGAGAGGTTCCTCAATGCTGGAAAGAAGCCAGAATGATTCCTATTCTGAAAAAAGTGAAGAACAAGACGAAAGTGCTGAGCTACCGTCCTATCAGTCTTACAAGTTGCATATGCAAGACCATGGAGCGCATCATCAACCAGCGGTTGCAGAGGTACCTGGAGTCGGAGAACATTATAGTTTCAGAGCAGGCTGGCTTCAGAAGATACAGGAGCACAGAAGATCAAACAACACATCTTGCACAGGTCATAGAGGACACTTTTCAAGCCAAGAAGGTGATGCTAGCTGCCTTTATCGATCTGCAGAAGGCATTTGACAAGGTGTGGGAGGATGGTCTCCTCGTGAAGCTCCGGCGCACAGGCATCGGTGGCAACATTTTCTGATGGACCAAGTCATACCTACACAATCGCAGAGCTAGGGTGCTGGTGGATGGACACTCTGGACAGAATGTATTGCTGAGACAAGGGGTGCCACAAGGCGGAATATTATCACCAAATCTGTTCATACTCTTCATTAATGGCATTGTAGCAGAGCTGCCCAATGGGATCCAAGCAGCCCTCTATGCAGATGACCTCGTACTCTGGTGCACCGAGGAGTACACAACGACTGCCACGTACAGAATCCAGCTTGCCTTGGACAGAATTACAGCTTGGGCAAATCGCTGGTGTATTACCATCAACAAAGAAAAATCATCAGCCATGCTATTCTCACTGTCCACCAAAACCAAGGTTGGCAATCTGACACTGGGCGGTACTCCACTCGAGTACGAGGACCAGCAGACATACCTGGGAGTCACCTATGACAGAAGATTAACATGGAAGGAGCACATCCAGAACGCAGAGGCAAAGGCCAGAAAAAAGCTAAACATCATGAGGAAGCTGGCAGGAACAAAGTGGGGTGCCAATGAAAGGATCCTCAAGACCATCTACCTAGGTGCCGTACGACCACACCTTGAGTATGGATCCAGCTCATGGATGACAGCAGCTAAATCTCATCAACAAAACCAGGCACTGCGCATCATCACTGGGTGAATGAGATCAACACCAATAGAAAAAATGGAGCAGACAGCAGGCATCCCCGCCCCCACACTTAGCAAAGGAAGGGAATGCAAAGGACTGATCCAAGCTGCAAAGTTCAAATCGTTCAATAACCACCCGATGAAGATCAGCAAGCACAGCTCTCATCAGGAAGACTTAAAAGATCAAGTTTTGTGAAAGAGACAAAAGCACTTCAAAGGAAACATCAAGAAATGTTGCCAGCACAAATAGAAGACCCAAACCACACCCTTGATCCTCCACCCTGGGAAAACACACTAGAGAGCATAGCTATTCGCACCACAGTACCTCATCTCACAACCAAAGATGAACACAGTGATGTGAGCAAGAAGGCCCTGACCCTAGCCATGCTGGAAGAAATGTACCCTAAGGAGACATGGATAAGGATCTACACAGATGGATCAGCCAAAGATGCAATTAGGAGCGCAGGTGCCGGACTGCACATACAGTATCCAAACGGACAACACGAGTCAGCTGCAATACCGACATGCAAACACTGCACAAACTACAGAGCTGAAGTCGAAGCACTGGTTCATGCAGCTAATACCATCAGCAGAACAGCAGACCCTATTGCACAGATTGTCTTTTTATCTGATGCCCGCTCCATCCTTGAGGCTATCACCAAAGGTAAGCTGCCACAACTTGAAGAAGCACTACAAACCATCAAATGCTTTCGGATAGCACTGCAGTGGATCCCCTCACACTGTAGAGTCCAAGGAAATGAGGAAGCAGACAAGATGGCAAAGATGGGTGCAGAAGAGAATCAGACAGAAAACATGGTTACCCACACAGAGATGAGGACTATCATCAAGTCACTCTATAGAACACCTCAATCAGAAGATGCCTACCATCATCTCTCGAGGCCAGAGCAAGTGACCATTTTTCGTCTCAGAACTGGACACAACAGACTAAACCAACACATGTGCAGGCGGTTCCACCTTACGACATCACCCGCTTGTCCTTGTGGAGAAGCAGAACATACCACAGAGCACATACTTCAATGTTGCAGTACGTATCAGCTGCTGAGAGAAGAGATCTGGCCTTTGTCAACCTCTTTACTTCAAAAGCTGTATGGGCCTGTGGAAGAACTGCAGAAAAACACAGATTTCATCTTAAGAACGGCTCTCCAAGTATGATACCAGCGATCGAAAAGAAGAAAGAAGAAGAGGAAGATAGTACAGTCGTATATTTGTTAGTTTGAACCACTTATTAAGTGGTTCACTAACACCTAACTGATTAAAGTGGTTTCATAAAGTATACTAACAATCATATGAATAGATAGTACAGTCATATATTTGTTAGTCTGTTCGAGTTGACCGGGGACAGTCAACTGACTATAAAGATTTATATAATTAAGGAACTAGGCTTGCGCTTACAAATGACAAAGGAATTAAATCTACTCACTCAAGCGATCCTGCCAAATATAATGAGCTAGCCAACGAACTATATAAATACCATACTGGCATGGGGAGAAATGTATTGCATTGACCACAGTAAGAGGAGACCTATTAAATGGTGGAAACCGCCAGCTAAGAGGAGTACCTTTAGAAAATGGAGACACAAAATCCGCTCCAACCAAGACAAGAATTTACAAATTAAACATAAAGTTTGAAAGAAAATACTAATACGAAATATATGTACAAAATTTATCTACAAAATCGCGCTAGAAACTAGCAAATTCGGGCAGCAATTGCAGAACTAAATAAACATGTGCATTTACTACTACTACTACTACTACTACTACTACTACTACTACTACTACTACTACTACTACTACTAATACTACTACTACTACTACTACTACTACTACTACTACTACTACTACTACTATAGTGGTAGGCTACTCGCCTCCCAAACGCTAGGCAGGTGCCGCAGAAATCATTGGTTCTAGCCCCGCTCAGGTCGAAAATTGAAAAAGATAAAAATTACATTCCAGATGATGAATGAACTATTATTTATATCCCAGTGCAGTGCGTCGTCAATGACAGGGCTCATGGAACTAATGCTTGACAATATTAAAACATAGTGCAGATGCTTCTACTACTACAATGTTAGCACTAATTACCAGATCTTGGAAATGTCGCCACTACGATATCATCATCCTGATAGAAATCGTCTCTTATTTGTCTGTAATTTAACCAGACTTCTTTATGCAGTGGCCATTCATTCAGCTGAAAATGCTCTTCCATTCCATCCACGTCCACAGGGATATCATAGTCGATGGATGCGGATCTGGTGCTCATGGCTGCGCATTCGAAACCGTCTATCTCGGATTCTGTAAAACAAAAAAGTGGTTACTAAACCAGCTGATAGCCTATCACTACCCATTTGTAATGGCCAGATGATGGTGGTTCTTTAATAAGACAGACTGGCTTATGTCTACGCAAGAACCACCATGATCTGGCCCCAAGAGCACCTGTTTGTTTTAGACAGGTTTGGGATAGGTTCATAATGTGATACCAAATTTACCACAATATTTAGATTCTTCTTTGGAAAAGGAGGACATTGCACCTATATAAAGTCTAATGGGTGAATTTCTCAAAGCTGTCCAAGAGTTGATAAAAGCTTTTTATGACCCACCCGCCCACCCACTGACCGTTCCTGACTTTTCCGTCAATCGTGTTTTAGTGACTGGTTTATATACGCATAACTATTAGGATGACACCAATGGCTATATATATTATGTCAGTCAGGAAATATGACAGGTAAGAGAGAGGCTGGTTTCACGCTAGTCTGTCGATCCAGAGCACATGAATGTTTTTCGCAAACATGTCTGGCTCATTTCGAAACGATATCAAACGATATACATAGTTTCAATACTGGCTATAATATTCTAATTGTGTTAAGCAATAGATCTATGTCAAGTGCAAACGAAATGTGATAAGACTTGGCCATTTTGACTAGATCGTATCCGGCCTAGACATACTCATTTTCGCCGGGGTGGGATGGGGTGCCATGCTCTGTGATGGTAGTCTACCTCTTGCATGGCAGCTGGTGCCAACGGGGTGGATGGGCGGCTCCCCTAGTGATATTTATAATGAGATATTCTGAGAAACCATTCCATGCATGTTGGGTGATAAACAACGCCGTGCTTAATGGTCAGAGTTTACTCTGGCCATTATTGAATCCGTCAATGTTACAGATATTTGGATAGACATGACCAACCTACAAGGCCAGATATTTGGGTAGACACGACGGACCTACAAGACCAAATATTTGGGTAAACACGACGGACCTACAAGGCCAGACATTTGGATAGACGTGACCTACCTACAAGGCCAGATATTTGGGTAGTATAGCCTCTGGGTGTGCGCGCTGGTCCGACGGATACTCTCATTCCATGGTACTGCCAGTGCATGGTATGTTGGGGGCGAGGCTGCTGGCTAGCTGCGGATCTTGGGGTTGCAGATCCGGTGTTGCACCTTGCTGGATTACACAAAGACTGACTTTAGAGCCGGTGGAACATTCACATTCCAGTGGGGCTGTGCAGCCATTGTCGCGGAAGTTGAACCTCATGGTCGCATCCTCGCTGTTGGTATCACTGTTGCGACGGTCCCACAGCTCCATTTAGGGCGGGGACATAATTAAATACATACAATAATTAAAACGTAGCAGTCAAATAATGGTACTCGTTTTGCTGCTACATGGGAGAAGTCAAGTACATAGGGTCAAGTTGATGACTCGGCATCATGGTCCTCGCCAGAGGTACCTCATGGACTATGATCCGTGAGGCATCCCCGCAGAGGAGGGTCCTAACGTGGCTACTTAGCAAGTTTATTATAAACTAAATTAACCCCTAACACAAACATTATTTGTTGCAAGACGATAGTTCCTCGCATGGGCCTACGTCACAAGAAAATGCCTACACCACCGAAGCGGAGGAAGAGAGATGGCAAAAATGGCCACTCTCTTGTTCAAACCAATTTATGTATAAGAGTCAACCTAGTGAAATTATAAATTTAATGTGATGCATGCTGTATTACATGAAAATGAGGTAGATGATTTCCGCAGAATTCAACACTGCCATCTTATGTAAGTCCAAAGATATTGAATTAGTTCTTATTTATGTGGTTCTTCAGCTAGATCCTATCCTACCGTTTAGTTTTTGTGTCCCGATCAAAGCCGCAAATGGCAATGTAAGCTAACTATCTTTAACATATAAGCCTGACGGGCGAGAATGCTTGGTGGCCATATGGGCACCATACAGAGCATCCCCCTCAGCTAGACAGCGTGCAGAAATACGATGAGGTGAAAGCTCCGGAATCATATAACGATCCCGTCACCATCACATCATGATGGGTCCAGTTATGTCAGGTTTAGCACTGTCCCAACGGGAAATGTCGCAGCGGCGACGATGGCGCGACCAATAATAGTCAATGCACATTGAATGAGGATGAGCGTTCCAGCCAAAAGCACCTTGTGAAAACAGGAAGTAAAGTTTTTTACAATGGAAACACGATGCTTTCCTATGACGATCGTCAGAGCTAGGAGCCGAGGCCATGGACTGGTCGGTAGCTGCCTTCGACTTCTCTTGTTTGATGGATGAGATGGCCGATGCAGAAGAAACCGATGGCAGGGCATTCCGGGCCCTCTCCTTACCTTCCACGAGCGATATCACCTCATTGACTGGTTTCTCGATAATGTTCTCCGTCCCGAGCACCTCACGGCAAATGTCAAGGTCCGAAACACCAGTGATCAAGATGTCACGAATCATGTAGTCGGTTAAGTCCATATCCCGACCACATTCACACTTAGTAAAATACGCACACGTCTCAGCTTTACCATGGGCGTGATCGGCGAAAGTCCTGAAGGCTTCGTCACGATCCTGACGCATTTGAACAAGCTCAGATCGAAGCATGCCTATGACAACAGGAATGACGGCGAGTGACTTAAGTGCGGCAAGAACGGTATTAATGTCCCTGGTGACAATATCCGGGTCGGACTTAAGCAGTGCATCACCGAGGGCATCGCCAGCGCATTGGAACAGCTGCGAGGTGGAGGTTGAGCCATCAAGTCCAGACCCTTCCGAAAAGACATGCCGTTGGCACTCGAAGATGTTCCACTCCCCAGCCGAGACGCCCACATCAACATTAGGACGGTCGAGTTTTGGCCCATAGGCAGGCTTTGACACACCGGTTGATGAGCCAGAGGTCGCACTATGAGCCAGCGCATGGACGTTGAAGAGCGCAACGGTTGAATTCTCAGTCTCAGTTTCAGCAGTAGCAAAATCAGTCTGGGAATGGACACTTCAAATGCATTTCATCACGATGAGATGAATGCTTCTCATGAAGAAGAAATCGTTACTTACACAGAAGTTTTATTGTGAAACAATGAGAAGCATTTCCTGAAAAAGGAAATGGAAACAATTAATTACAAAAGGTATAGGATAACAAATGAGTAAGTGACATTAAATGACTAATCTAGAGACGGGGTCTACAGACCAAGAAGAGGATGTACGAAAATAGGGAACATTGTTCTTAAGCGTTTGAACACTATGTATGGGACGAAGTGTTCAACGCTATATTAAAAGAACATATTAACGAATTACAAACTTACAAATTTATGTTCAATGAGAGTTTAAAGCGTTATCTTATTGATAATAAATCAAACTATTTTCGCAAACAGCAGGGGGACAAGACACCTTCAAAAGCAACAAAATCCTAAAAATCGAAGACATTGGAAGGGTTCAATTATATGCAATTCTAAAGGACTACCACAATGGCAACCTACCCTCGTCTCTATCCAATCTGTTTTCAATAAATGCAGACACACATACGCACAACACAAGAACAAGTTCCAACCTACATGTTACATACCACCGAACAGAAGCAGCTACACGAACACCATCCCACCAAGCAATACAATTATGGAATGATACAGATACAGACATACGCACACAAATTCTCACATTAAAATCATCCAAAAAATTCATCAAAACATAATTATTGACAACTACTAGAAACCACACCACTAACCCCCACCACCATGGCCATTACACAGCACAGCTCTGGAACGACTTGGCATGCTTCCGGAGTGAGCTGAGGTGTCCTGTTGGGCATTCTGGGCACGGTGATGGAAGACATTGCTTCCCAAAGAGGCGGTGCCTTCCAATCCGATTGTGCTCGGAGTGCTCAGCGGATAGAGATGAGGGGAGGTTGCCATTGTGGTAGTCCTTTATAATTGAACCCTTCCAATGTCTTCGAGTTTTAGGTTTTTGTTACTTTTGAAGGTGTCTTGTCCCCCTGCTGTTTGCGAAAATAGTTTGATAGATTGCTTTTGTAGTGATTTTATTTTCTTTAGTTTATTTTGATATGTATTGCTCCAGATAGCATTGCAGTAGGTTATGTGTGGAAGTATCAGTGTGTTATACAGAGTTTTTAAGATATGAGATGGAAGATATGACTTGAGTCTGCGCATGATACAAATATTTCTTGCTACCTTGGATGTGATTATCTCTTTGTGCTTCTCCCAGATTAAATTTGTGTCCAAATAGACTCCTAGGAATTTAACATACTCGGCCTCCTCTATTTCTTGATTGTCTATGTAGAGTTTTGGAAGAGCAGCTTCTTCAGGTTGGCTAGATTTTGTAAATAGTATAAAGTTAGTTTTGTTAACATTTAGAGACAATTTATTAATTTGGAACCAATTTATAATTTTTTCCATTTCATTATTTACATTTTTGTATAGAGTATTTATATCCTTATGTCTACCAAAGACATTGGTATCATCTGCAAATATTATTAATGAAAGTTGGTTAGTGGCATTGGGTTAATCATTAATGTATAGTAAGAAGAGCAGGGGTCCAAGGATTGAACGCTGAGGTACACCGCAGACTACTTCTTTGTTTCCTGAAATAGCACCAGTAAATTGAACACATTGAATCCTGTCAGTCAAATAATTTTGGATCCAATGCAAATCGATCCCTCTTATACCGTAATGTGATAATTTTTTCAATAAGATTTCATAGTCAAGCGAGAACTAGTTAGAATTAGTCAAAAGCAGGTATCTTCAAGAGAGTTTGTGAGGATTCTATTGGGCGAGCAATGAGGCTTGACCAATCAGAATCCGAACTACCTCTTTTGCTCCTGTTGTGTGACGATGGTCATGAACACCCTTTTATCCTATATAAGACGCTGTCGACAGTGCTTCAAAATCGCTCCGTCATCAGATGATTCTGAAGTCATTGTACATCTTTGTAAACGTCTGCTCAGTATTTTAATTAGTTAGTCTCTGCAATTCTTGTGTTTATCGATTGATAATTGGGAACCAAGTTTGTATAGATGAAGTTTAGTTTGATTTACAGTCTGCAATACGACTTATTTGCTTTATTCAGTTATATCAGTTAATAAAATATATTCGTTAAATCTATGATTAAGTGTGAAGTTCAATCTGTGATTAGAGAAAGACACTTCGTCTTTTCCGAACCCAGAGAATCTTCTGCAGTCAGATACAAGCCCAATACGTCTACATAATCAAACCAGTAACAGTTATATCTTAGCATCACTTTTAGTTCCGAATCCGAGTTCCCGACTTCTCAAGTTGTATAATCTGCCACCTGATCTGTCACGTTTCTGCTTACAGACGTACGCTAATTTGACCAGGCGTGCTCGTATCTATCTCATCTTCACCACGTTACACCGGCCCACGCAGTTCAAAACGGCATCTGCAGTGGTCTTGGGAAATGTACCTTTGCAGTTTCAGTTTCACGTTTATTACACACAGGCTACGAAAATGTCTTTTTGCAGATCAAGAGAAGACTCTTTGGACATTTACCACTGGAATGTCTGACCCAATAACCGAGTAAATTCGAGTAATGGCTGACTCGATAATCGTGTCAGTCATTCCAGTGGAAAATTTACAAAAATAGTACTCTTGTTCTGCAAATTTACATTTTCTGCGAGAAAATGTATATTTTCTTGAACTGATTTGAAGAATAGTGGGTTAATGAATTCTAAGCCTACTAAGATAATCCATTAATTTGTTAAATCAAGCATATGACGTCATAATCAACCACGTGACATGTAGGCTAACATAATAATCAATTACGTCATGAATGACGCGATTTAGTCCATCATAAATGCTTAATAGTCCGTCAAGCTGTACGAAATGTATGTTTTCACCATTCAATAAACATTCTGTTGAATATTTTGAAACTAATTTGACTGGGCAGCAACAGCACCCAGTCAAATTAGTTTCAATATTCAACAATTTACCTGTGTAGTTTTCTGGCAATCATAAGTGAGATTCAAGAAGTGCAGGGATCAATCGATCACAACACAGGCAAAACGTGGGTGGGATTAGCGAGAGACGGGTGGCGCATAGCTAAAACTGGATTCTTACATCGAATTAGAGTCACGTACGTATCCCAATTTCAACATTACAACTAAAAATATAGATTCATGTATACGGAATGAAATCGTCATGTGCTAAGAATTATTTCCTTTCATTATATTGCGATATACTAAGTAAGTCTTTAAAAGACTACAATTTCAACCATTTTGTTTATAAGCATGCTGGTGTGATTGTGAGCCTTTAAGGAACGACTACATTCTTACTTCGGTGGATGTTCGGACAATTCAGCGCATGCCACTATATCCAGGTGATTCGAGCATCTATTGATTCTTCAAGGATATCATCACGTGAATGTGTCAGATTGTGATTGTAGACTACTTACCTGGTAATGCTAGCAGTCTGTAATGGACTAGTGTTTAATTAACCTCGCGCCCTAAGCGGAAGAGGCTATTGCGATCGTGTCTGCCTGTCTGTCCGTCCATCCATCTGCCCGCCC
This sequence comes from Chaetoderma sp. LZ-2023a, assembly GCA_034401795.1. Taxonomy (NCBI): domain Eukaryota; kingdom Metazoa; phylum Mollusca; class Caudofoveata; order Chaetodermatida; family Chaetodermatidae; genus Chaetoderma; species Chaetoderma sp. LZ-2023a. Next base: position 72,101,173 of record CM067375.1, read on the forward strand.
GCCCGCCCGCCCGCCTACTTGCCCGCCTACTTGCCTGCCCGCCTGCCCGCCTGCCCGCCTGCCCGCCTGCCCGCCCACCCGCATGCCTGCCTGCCTGCCTGCCTACCTACCTGCCTGCCTGCCTGCCTGCCTGCCTGCCTGCCTGCCTGCCTGCCTGCCTGCCTGCCTGCCTGCCTGCTTGCCTGCCTGCATGCCTGCCTCTGTCTGTCTGTCTGTCTGTCTCTCTGTCTGTGTATCTGGAGTTGTATCTAAAAAACTGCTGTTCTGATTTGGCATTATATGTTAACGAAGGAACTTGCCGTTCAATAGGATTTCCAGACTTTGGCCATAATTCGTATTTACGAACACGAATCTGGATCAGATAAATTTCTGGATCTGTGGATATCTAGGAAACTACTCATCGGACAAGACTCAAATTTCAGCAGAGGAAGAAGTGTGACCGTGGACAAGGTTTCCACAACATTGGACATAATCGGGAAAACATCTGGAAAAAATGAAAAATTTCGAAAAATTGGGGAAAATCTAGATAATCTGAAAAAAATTCGCAAAATCAGGAAAACTTTACTATTCAAAACGGAAGGGCGAGGGTCTGCAATCTCTGATTGTTATTGTTTGTTGTATTATCAAAAGATGGCGGTTCTTTGTGATGGATCTTAAACAAGATCACAAGTGAAAGTTAGATTTCAATAAAAACAGACATAATTTAAAGTTTTTATCATATTTTAAAAATTAAACAGAAGTTAACTGATTTTCAGACACTATCACTTTTAAGATTATTGTCAAATGCATGAATCTTAGTACCTGAATTGTCGCGTGAATTGTCAAGAACGTGGATTAATTAACTTGTCGTCACACTCAATTCATCTTTCACACCATCACGTCACATACCTGCCTATAATTCGCTGCCATAATGAACAAAATTGCCAATATGTTCAGATTTCTCAGGCCAACACATACATGTAACGGAGCCTGTAGCAAGAGATATGTCTAACATGTCAAAGCAAAGGTGTATAGTATTACCTCGATATAGCCTAGGGTATTATGTTGAGATATGTGTGGAGGCTGCTGCCCTGTATTAAGGCATGGGATACAAAAAATAGGCCTACCTGTCCATAACTGACACTCTATGGCTCATCAAAACGTGGTCGCTAAGGACAGGTGGTCTGTTAACACAAATATGGTAGATAGTTATAAATAAAGAATTGTGGTTCTCTAAGACAAGTGCTCATAAGGCTACCCGTATTAAAGAACCACTATCTTACCACTATCTTTTGTCCCCAAACGCAAGTGTTTGTTGTGGGCAGGTTTGATTGCACGTTCATACTTCCTAAGGGTTGATCAATGTAATGAAACATGGCCTCGCTATCAGATAGGTAATGACGCAAACACAGAATTCCTTTTGCTACAATAGCTGCATCACGGTAAGCTATTGTTAATATTCAATAATGTCTATGTGTTATACATCAATGCTATTTTTGGATTTCTAGCAAACATATTCTTGGATTGTTTTACATATATTTGATGGCAATGAGAACGGTTCGCATGTCTCCTTTATGTAAAAGTGTATAGGTACCTAACCTTTAAGGCATAAATGCGTTTCATATATCACGGGAGATCTCGCTTTGAATCACGCGGTCATCATATTGTTTTGAGAATTAACTCTCAGATAACCTTAGATGGTCATTACCACGTGCACGATAACGCAGGGTATTGAACCAGTACTGAGCCAAAATCGGGCCATATAAGCCCGGTATTGGTCCAGTACTGGTCCAGTACCGGTCCAATAACCTGCGTTACAAAAGTATGCCCTTTTCATTCAGAACTATTATCACACGAATGTGATTTTAATTCGTTATACAGAGCTTAGAACACATATGTTTCAAACATGTTTAACACAAGGATCTTGGAAACAATTTGACTGAACGTTTTTGCTGTTAGCCGAAATGTACAGCTAAACCAGTTAAACCTGTCGATAACGGACACATGCGATAGAGACCATGGGGTGATTCTGTAATTCTTGAAATACCATTTACCTCCAAATGATATTGTAGCGAGTCAAAGAGATTGTCGCTGAAGGCAGAGCGTGTACATGTGATTTCCAGAGGACAGTGACACCATAGATCTGTTTCATTCAGAGAACGCATGGTAGCCGTGGTTCAAATAGTGTCATCAATGCCCGTTCACACAGCTACGATAAACACGTTCACACAGCTACCCCAACACACCATAGATGATAACAGCAGGCTTAATTCACTGAGATAGATATAGATGTGATGGTAGTGTCTCACCACAGACTGTAACCATGACCTTACCTCAATCAGAGAAAGATGGCATCACGCCTTGTGAAAAATTAAATTCTTTGCTAATTTAACGATATAACAGACGTCGTCGACGCCTCGGAAAGTGCAAATAAGAGGTGCATACGTATCTCAGATATAATTACTTGCATGTACTGACTGACATAGAGCGCAATGGAGTGCCTTCATTTAAGAGTTTAACTTGAGCACTAAGGAACAGATTTGGAGATGCAGAAGAATCTGATACCAAGATGATCTTGCTGTGATCTTGCTACGAAGCCTATGTCTCAAAGTCAGAGAGGTTCAGAGAACCAAAAGTAAGAATGGCGTGCACAGTGACCTGGACTTTCCCCATAATCGACTGTGTGCGACCGAATGGTCCATTCTAGTGTTATCTATGCCACGCCTATCACTAGCTAAGTTCCACCCACAACTCGCTCGTGTTGCGATCGATCCCTGAACTCACTGACTATCAATTTCCAGAAAACTATATGCAGGTACATGTAAGCTGTTAAATTTGACTGAGCACTGTTGTTGCCTCTGGCAGCAACCGTATCCATTCAAATTAGTTTCAAAATATTCAAGTGAATGTTTATTAAATAATAATTACATACAGTTTGTACAACGTGGACGCATTCATTGATACATTGCAGGACAACAAGAGTTTAAGAACCTCCTGTATCAGGATAACCTCAGGGACCTGGTGACTTTGTTGAATACTATGAGAAATTCACCATGCAGAGGCGTGTTCACCGAGTTAACCAAGTTACCCATGAGCCATTTAAAAAGAAAGGGCATCTTTGGCATCAAGGGAGGGGTTTCAGTAATAGTGCAGCAGCATGGCCAGAACGGACAATTCATAGAATCGCGATGACGTCATCACAATCAGTTTTCCCATAATACCCTGGGAGCGACGCCATTTTTGGCGGGCCTAATTTAGCATTACGAGCGATGGGTCGCGAAACCTTAATTACCTTTTCTTTACTATCTTGCAAAATTCATTTGTGATTTTATGTTTTCTGATACCGAGCGAAGTTTTTACAGATTTTCACATACAGGATTTTATGGTTTGAGCTTCATGGAAAATGTAAACAATGCGTTAATATGGACAGTGCTCTTTAGCATGTAGTAAGGTTGCCCCAACTTTAATGGCGGCCGATCACAAAATGCCCGGATGTGCGAAACAATGAATACCAACGAGGAAGCAAAGGCATAACCATTCTCGCAACACCATCGGACCGTACTAATTATGTATGAGTGCGGCCATTTTGTAGTAGTTCCGTCTATGCGATGATGCAACAAAATGGCCGGTCATTATCTTAGAGGTGTATTCTCGGCATAGCACGAAGCTACGGCTCTATGTTTAGATTGAGGGTCTGTCTGCAGTTGCGACGTCACGGAGGATTAACCCTCTGCCGGCGGGAGAATGCGGCATAACTGGATACCCAAAACGTATACTTTCTAGACTATCTCCGATGACAGCATCCGCCCATTTCTTCAAACAGTAATACTGCTACAGGCTTGCAGCCACCAAAGAAGGGCACGATAGATAACCTCGCCAAGCAGCTGACCACCCTGATGCCAGTATTGGAATGTACAGTAAAACAATTTGCAATAAAACAGCAACTTGATGTCAACTGCAATCACATACAGTTTTCAACAATTTGTATCTGGACGGCTACTGCCTGTTCAGTCGGCCACCTGCGTCATATGGATGCCAGACCTGGTGGTTGTTGCGGCGTCTAGCTGTATTTCAAGTACCATAAAACGGGAATACTTTGGGCCATTTTTTTAAGTTCCTTAAAATTATTTTCAAATCTAGCAAAGCTATAACTCATTTCAAAGTGCTAAAGGATGGGTACACTAGAGGTGTAAGAGGTAATAAAAGTCAATGTCAAGGTCATTTGAAATGATATTTAATTATTTTGTTTGTGGGTGGACAAAGTTACCACACCAGGTGGGTTAACTTTGACCTATCTATTTATTCTTACAGATGGCTAATATTAACCTCTAATAGGGGTAGCATGGTCCATTCGATGGCTTTTGAAAAAAATCATAGCAACTATTGATCCTCAAAACAATAGAGAATCTTGTAATAAACCATGAATCTATACATAGCGACGAGCTATAACACACAGATCAAGATTTAAATGAAGACTGATGACCCTGGCAATAAAAATGACAACTTCATACCACACTTATTAGCCCCATTGTTCACAAAGTTGTGTTGCACCAATTTTAAAAACACTCCTATCATTATATGGAGCAACAGATGACTGTCTTATCTTAACAACAATGTCACAAAACTGGATAATGATCTGATCTCTCTTCTTAGGCCATTTTCATCTAACATTTTCACATTTCTGCCTTACATTCACTTCAGCTGAATCTGCACTGATGGACTCACCCATTCCAGGAAATAGAGACCCCCTCAGACATCACCACAACCCATTCCTGTGCTGTTAGATTTGCTTTACTGAACTTTACTCCACCATCAATAATTCAACATCAACAGTGCTGGCCTCTTCTCCAAAAGATTCTTCTGGTTCACTTTCATTATCTTCTATTTCATTATCTCCCTCTCTCTCTCTCTCTCTCTCTCTCTCTCTCTCTCTCCCTCTCTCTCTCTCATCATTCGCGCTTGTATTTACGGAGCTACTCCCATCATCTGTGAGTTGGCTTTTACTAATTATTGTCTTTTCTTTCTCTTTCTGTCCGACATATTGCACTTTACGTGTAGTTCCACTACCATGACTAGTGGAGGCAGTGGTTCTAATATCTTCACTTGCAATAGTTTTACCAGGTTGGACATCTAACTTCTTTCTCTTTTGGCGCGACTCCTTTGCTACATCCCCTCCCATTTCAACGAGATCGCTTCGTGGAGTGTATTAAGGTGCATAGGAAAGATATCTTTGGGCATTACGCTGCTAGTTATTTCTCTCCTTTTCCAACCTGTCAGAAGTTGTTTGCATCCAGGCTTTACCTAGTTTCATATAATAAACTACTGTATCAACATGCACCGCTATGGACATGTACTAAAAGACATTAACATGCTTCTATGAGAGTGAAAACATAAGAAAACATGGGCCAATGTTGCCCCATCTTTGAGTACTATTCATGCAGAATCTAAAGAAAATTCTGTACACTTTGTAATATATGAGCCAGGGCTACGATAATGTATCATTCTGTGGAGAACATGGATAGTAACTGATAGTATATGTTACAGTGTGTATGACTTTCCACACAGAAGTTTGGGACGAATATTTGTTAGCGCTGACGTTAGATTCAGGGCAGTTATAAAGACAATAACTTAAAGCATCTAAGAGGTTGCACATATGTTGCATATCATTGTTAATTGAAGCCTAGCCCCATATGTTATAGCGTAGGCAGGTAGTCGTTGTAAAATGAATTCTGTTTAGCAAAACGATATAGGAGTGAATCATTTTCCTGACTTTTGGACAAAGTTACCTCTGCCGGGCAAAGTATCCACATTTTATGGTATTGTTTTACGTGGGCTCGATGCTTCGAGCGCGTATTGTAAACGCGATTATTACCTAGACTGCTTTTATCGTTGACTTTCCCGAGCTGAAACAGCATGGTGCGGTGTGTGTGTGTGTGTGTGTGTGTGTGTTGGGGAGTGTGGGGGTGTGGGGGGGGGGTGTGTGGTGGCGACGGGGGAGCTCGCTCACCCTGGACCAATCTTCCAAAAATGTGGCGTCTAAATCAGGTCCGTAACACATACACGTTTCTGGGCTCCCAACTCCCAAGCCACCTTTAACAAGTTAATCCACATTGAAAATTAGAACTATTTGAATTTACAACGTTAATTTCTTCTTGTCATGCTTGCTCATCGCTATGTTGAGACTTTGCGAATTACGGTACATCAAGCCAAAGAATAGTAGAATACACGCTACTTTCTCGGTAGAATAAAATAATTGGCGACGCTGGGGTGCTATTTTCTCTTTATTAAAGAAATTTAAGCAGATTCCGACGCCTAATTGGTATGCAGGTTGGCGTCTTTTAAGTCCTCGCTCAAGTGGTAGGCGTCTTTTTAGACCTCACTCCCCCTGACGTGAAAACCTGGCTACACCACTGGTTAGTAATTAAGCAGGAGAGGGGTGAACTTGACTATATACGGGGTGGCTGGTGGTTGGGTGGGGTGTAGAATGGGAGGAGGGCAGACCTACCTCACGACAACTCGAAAACATAGTTGTTGGTTCGTGCCACCGGTGGACCTAGTTATATCGTCCGTGATTAGGTTAGTGGTTAGTAGAAAACTTCGGTAGACTCGCTAGGTGCTGATTCGCTCTTATGCACAGTGCCACTCGTACACGCCCTGCACACATGATGCTATAGAATAATGGACATTTCCAGTTTTAGCTATGGCCCACCCACCTCTAGCTAAGCTCGACCCACAATTCGCCGTGTTGGGTAGATCGATCCACGATTGCCCTAAACATCAATTTCCTGAAAACTATATAGGTAAGCTGTTGAATATTTTGTAACGAATTTGACTGGTCGCCCAGTCAAATTAGTTTCAAAATATTGAACATTTATTAAATAGTAAAGACATACAATTCGTACAACAACGCATAGTCCAACTTCAAATATGCGTCTGGGTGGCTAGTCTCTGTGGTTTTCCTCCTGAAAACCGGGTATGTAAACTTCAATGGGAAAAAATAACTACAGCGTAACACACCCCAAGTAGAGAGACGAGAGAGAAACGACGTCAATACTATACGGCTCATATAGCAACAGTAACTGTAATTTCGTAACAATTTCGGTACCCTATGTGAATAACAAGAAAGGTTCGTTAGCCATAGCACGGTCACCATGTCGTCATCAGCGGGGTCTTCACAACAAAGGAGCACTTAAATTGAGTCCTATCTCTCTCCATCCTTCCCTCCCTGTGTTTAATTGGTATACGTACTGGCGGTTGAGCTGTCTTCTCGTTTTTGCTGGCGAGACTGCTGGCTAGAGTTTATGTAAAGTTTATGAAGCACAATTCCCTTAGCGCATTAATAGTACATTTTCTTTGCGGCTGGTGACCCACTGGACATGAATTCTGGTCTGCTGGCTGCATTGCTGTTATCTGTACGTTTCACAGTGTTTCCGCTGTCAAATTTCCAAAGTGTGTCTTCCCATGTGCGCCATGTGCATTACCGTCTTATGGGCAGGCCATGCCCACTTGTACTCTTATTGGATATAAATGCTCAGTTTTTAGCTCACCTGGCCTAAGCAGCCGATGAACTTATGCCATGGCGACCGCCCGTCCTGTGTCCATCGTCCGCCGTCCATCCGTCATCCGTCCATCCATCTGTCTGCCATCTGCCTGCCAACTTTTCTGTTAAACAACTTCTTGCCAACAGCCAAGAGGTCGATTTCAATTATATTTGGCCGGAAACATCCGTATGCCATAGGGATTCAAATTTGGTCAAACGGCTGATCGGCCAATTTGGATTTTGTCCGATTTTTATAAATGTCCTGAAAATCTTCTCCGAAACGTCTTGAGGCATCAATTCGAAGGTCGTGAAATATCATCTGGGAGAAGAGCTAAACCAAGTTTGTTCAAGGGAACTTGAATGGCTAATAGTTTGGTGGCCATCTTGGATGAACTAGTTTTCGCGAAAACAACTTCTCCAGAACCGCCGTCAACCGAATTGGGCCAAATTTTGGAGATATGATTAGGGACTAAGGCCCATTGAAGTGTGTCAAGGAGAGTTGATATATCAAAAACATGGCCGCCGTGAGACAATCAAAATCTAGCATATTTGGTGGCCATATTGAATTTTTATTTTATTTCATGGATTTTGAAGCCAAAATTGGTTTTATATAGGTTTTTAGGTATTCTTATTACAAATTTGTCATTTTCGAAACTGTTGAATGAACCGTTTGGCTGCCATCTTGGATACTCTTTCTCGCCAAAATCTCCTATGCTAAAGCAATAGGAGGGTCTTCTCAAGAACCACTCGGCCGATTTCAATTATATTTGGGGGGGGGGGGGGAGGCATCTTGGATTTTGGCTGACTTTTAGAAATGTCTTTAAAAATCAGCTTCACTGAAACCACTTTGGGGACTGATTCAAAACTCATGAAATATCATCTTGGGCAAGAGCTCAACCAAGTTTGTGCAAGAGAACCTGATGGGCCGATTTGTTTGGGAGCCATCTTGGATGACATAGTTCTTGGTGCAATTCTGGCACAACCCTGGCTGAAATGCCTATGTTCCAGGTGAGTGATACAGGCCTCTTGGGCCTCTTGTTTATTGTTCAGTTCATGGCCTCCGTCCATTCAGTTCATGTATTTCTTCATATAAAACACATTTGTCTCCTTATATTCAAAACAGAGTAATCTTCTCGCTTCATCATTTATTTTATAGACTTCACGAGACACTGCTATTCTTCCTTTCGACTGTATTTCTATTATTTTATATCTAAGCAGATCATCCTCTCTTGGACCTTACTGGTCTTCCCTCCCTTCCATCATTTTTCCACCCAGGAGCCTGTCCATTTCTTTATTGACCACATAGAGTAAGCTCCACCCTCTGCCCTATCAGAGGAATGAGCATGCATGCTCGATAGTTTCGTGGCTAGAAGATAATGTGGGGCGGGCGGTTCCGTGGCTGTAACTCAGCGTGTGGTCGCATGGTTTTCAGAAATTCTGCGTGGATGATTTCCTGAATTTACAGGCTCCACGAGGGTATCAGAAACCAAGCGAATGGTGGCTGGAAGCTAGGCCTTTCACATTTTATCCTTGCTCAGGCCTATAGCTTCATATCCATGCCTTGATCAGTAGCTGTTCACGTGAGCTCTGGACACTGCATAAGCCTATGTGTAGGTATATGTATTCGATGCTCCACGTCTCCCATATTCGCCATGTGTTGGGATGGATGGGAGAGGTGGGCGCATTGCATGCCCGTGGTTCCATTATTCACACTCTCTTGGCCATCGCTTCTCCAGAAGCCGAGAGTGGACTATTAACCCTCCCGTGGCTATAGACCAGCCACTGTGTTTTAGAACACACGAACACGCTAGCTATGCATTCTTATTACACAATTATCAGTGAGGTGGGGTAAGCTGGCCCCTTTTTCACACCTCTTTCTTTTGTTCTTTTCTTTGTTCTCGCCTTTGTTATTTTGACACCTTTTTTCCTTTGATCTCTGCCGCTTTGGTAATTAGCCAAAAAAGGAAAGGGTCCAGCCCTCCCCTCTTTGGAGTTACATATAATAGGTGACGTATGCAGTATGGCCAAATCGCTAGATCGATTCTCATGACACATAGCTTACAGTTATTGTTCGCTGCGTGAGGGTTAGAGCGGTGGGGCCGTTGTTATCGCTACTTCTAACTAATCTCCTAGTAATTACGATCATACTGCTACATAACTTACCCTGTGTACAATATATTACCGCGCAGCAACGCACATTCATTAGGTAACAATGCTGATACATGCCTACCGTTAGTAAGAAGAGAAAAGACAGATTTTCCAGCTCCCATACCATTGTGGCGTGGTGATATACCCGTCTTAGATGGTCAAAGCTGCAATCCATGGGTAGTTATTTAAAAAGTCATAAGCCCCCTGTTTTCAATTGCAAGAAACAGATATGATGTTTCTGTGAGATAATTTATCGGTCTGAATGTTACCGAATCCACTGTGCATTATTACTTTAGGCAGGCTCAAACTGAATCTTGTGAGTAGTCTTAACATACCTGCTAGTGAGTGAACTCGTCTATCATACATCAAATTCACGTATACCAGATTCAATATTCGGGTATATGTACACAAGGATGGGATACAAGGATCAGCACTACACTATTCACATTATTTACGCATAGCTCAAATTTCACACGTACAACTAATTAATTACGAATGTGCGATGGGGTAGACAGGTCAGGTCATCGGTGCTTTATATGTGTCAGTCTCAAGGGTCGTAACGATGCCGGGTCATGTTTGGCACTGAAGAATTGTCCATTATCTGTTAAATTGATCATAGGTAACTTGGTGGAGTTTATTGATATCTTACATTTTCCGAGCTACAAAGCCTCAGATGCCACAATTGACACAAACCTTCTAGGCACGAATGCGCGCTCGGTCTCATGGAAATGAAGTCTTTCCATCAGCACATTACACAGCCGTAAAAATTTATTTGTAGCCATCCAAGCCTTGCCTCCTGCCATGATGCCCATGAGCCATACTGGGAGAGCATGCTGAAGCGTGATGCACATGGGGTGACGCGGGTCCGGCACGCTACATAATACACCAATCCAGAGCTTAAATGTGAGCAGCGAATCCTCATGGGAGGGCTCAGGACCACAGTCACCATACACCACACCATTTTCAATCAAGTTCTCTTCAAATGCATGAGCATATGGATTTGAAAGACGAGAAGAAGAGAAAAGACTGTATTGTGATGTGTCCTCAGATGGTAAATGTTATCGGAAACGATGTCATTGATGACAGAGATGCCAATGCCGAGTAACTATTTAGTCAAAGAGTGAAATTGCTTCAATTCGAGGAATCCTCCTTCAGGAAAAATTTTAAACCTAGATTCTCTCAGATGCAATCTGAGTGTCTAATTGACACCTAACAAGACTTAATTTTTAATAAGAATACTGGTACTTCAAATTCCCATGTGTTGTCGTATTTATGTAATATTTAGTGGAGTTCTAACACGCACGCACGCACGCACGCACGCACGCATGAGCACGCACACCAACTCCACCCCCTCGGCAAGCATGGATAACTGGGTGAGATTTAGGTCCTCTGCGCAAGAGGAGGACTGATTATGTGGATCTCAAGCCAAATGTGTGAGACTTGACATGTCAGTGTTACCATTAATGTAACCATGATTGAATGCTCTATCCTTGGAAGGATGAACGTTTGGATCTCCCTGAGACTGTGACCACAACAGAATGTTGTAATGGCATAACCATGTTCAGCAGAAGGGCTTAGCCTATAGGATGTTATTGCGCTGCATTATGAAGATTTTCGATGTCGAGTTTTCCACAGAGTTGGCTAGCCCACGGTCTCACCTTAATGCAGAATGAAGGAAATTTCAATTTCCCTTTCTCCGAGAGCCAACAATGCTTAACATTACATTACTTATTGATAACAGCACCCTTGTGTCTGTCACCTAACCTGTCTCCTAAGAATCTTCTGATTTGATAAGCTCTTACTGGTTCCTGGAACTGGGTACCAGCCCCAACAAACGGGTACCCATTACTATGAGCCGATCGCATGTTTGCATAGCTACCAAACAAGACCTCACACATGGCTTGCATCCGTGGGGCTGGGAGGCAGGTTCCATAATGTAATGGTAAGTATTGTTAGATCTCGGAGAAAGGGAAATTGAAATTTTCTTCATTCTCGTTTGATTAATACTTACCATTACAATACTTATTGATAGCATCAGATTTGATCAGTAACCTGATGGGAAGGGGCAAGCCATACAAAGCTTCTTTTGACCCTAGAGAAAGTTCTAGACTAAACTTGTCACAAGAACCTGAAAGGATCGACAAGCTTTGGGAGCAAATCACATTCGTATAACCGCCCACCCAAACCCTCCCACCCACCCCCAGCCCCTTTCCCCAAAAAAGAACTAACGAACTTGCATCTCACCTGAAAACACAGGTATGCCAAGAGGGTTAACAGCTCTTGATACACAATAGCCTGGGAATGAACATGAATATATAAGATGAATGAACATGATATATAATCATTATACACAAAATTCTCTAACTTGGATTACCTTATGACATTTGGATTGCAGACACCACACCACAAACTGTCACACCTTGGCCCAACATGACTTTCGGTTGAAATCCTCTCGCTGACCATGTCTGTCATCCCTAATATAGAAATTAAGCTTCTAAAACGAGAATGATGAGTGTGGCCTGCTAAAGTGAGTGGACTGGCTAAGTCTGAGTCCCTCATATAGTAGTCTGTGAAAGAGGACTCACAGTGTCATTATGCAATAGCCATGATGCCCTCTAACGCGACACCATTGAATAGGGCAGTCGAGATGGCTATTCCCCTGACATAGTGAGCACTGGCGCATTGCACCTGGTGACTGGTCGCCGTTGCTTGAGTAGTCTAAATGCATTCGACTACCCAGCGAGAGATAGTATCCATGGATGCGGTGCCATAAGGCTTCTTATGGCAGATCCACAGCTGTCTATCATTTGACCATAGAGAGTCTGTCTGTTTCTTATACTTGGTCAAAGCATGGACCGGACACCAGGCACTGGCATCACGATCATACCTAGTTAATTTTAGTATTATGATCAGTTTGCCGGGATATCTCAAAGATTGTTTTTTTTACATAAATTCTGCTCTTGGAAGCAGTCACAGATACTCTCCAGAGACAATAAATCAGTCCCTCTCTGCTGAAAGTGCATGGATCTCAGAGCGCCTTCTAGCTGAGGAGGCTGCCTTAAGAATCAGATGCTTTAGACTAACCGAACCCAAGGGTTCAAAAGGGTGCTTGGTTAGCACATTAAGCACCAAAGATAGACTCCAGGCTGGAATGACTACTGGTTGTCTCATTCAGAGATTGCTCATTCCCCTCACCATCATGTTTAACTGGTCCACCTCTGGACTATCCCTGTTGGCTAGACAAGGGGTAACTGATGGCAAAGCTGACTTGTATCCAGCAATTGTGACTGGAGCTAATCCTGTAAAGAATCGCTCATAGAGAAAGTCTGCTATTTGCTGAATAGTGCATTGAAAGAGAGAAATATCCTTTCCTTCACACCATTCTGCAAATGTGTTAACCTTGTGGTTATATGACTTGAAGGTTGACCTCCTTCTCACAGCTGCAATGAAATTTACAGTCTGTTGAGAAAAGCTTTCCGACATGGAACGTAGTTTGATAACCTCCATGCAGTCAATTTGAACATTTCGGGCTGCTTGTGTAGGAAGCAGACCTTGGCCTGGGAGATTATTTTCGGAATCTCAGGAAGCTGCTCTAGATTGTCCATCAGCAGATCCAGAAGTTCCATGAACCATGCCCTGCTGGGCCAAAAATACACTATTAGCAGGACCAAGCACGGCACCTCCCTGATCTTCACAAAGACCTTTGGTAAAAGGATGGTGGGTGGGTCCGCGTATGTGTGCATCCCTCTCCAGCTTATCGCCAGAGCATCTGTATCGACAGCATTTGGATCTGGAATCGGCGAGACATAAGTCATGATTTGAGCATTTTCCTTTGTGACGAACAAGTCCACGTTCAGTTTGCCCCAATGCTCGAAGATCCTTCGGAGAACTGGAGGGTTGAGGGACCATTCTATTGGCAGAATTCTCTGTCTGCAAGACAAAGCATCCGCCAGAATGTTCAATCGGCCAGGAATGTGAGCTGCTTTCAAAACAACTGAGTAATTCCTGCACCATTGAATCAAGTAACACACTTTCATGCACAGTGTGGCTGATTTGGTCCCTCTTTGGCGATTTATGTATGACACTACTGTTGTATTTTCTGACCGTAACAATATCACCCCTCAGTGACTCATACGTGTACATGGACAGCTGGAGGTGGGGAAGGTGAAGCGAAACTCCTACTAGCAGATTCTGACGCTCCTTCCACCATGCAAGATGCGATATTAATGGCTCCAAGGCGGGTACCAGTTTTGACAGGGCTTCTGTTCTTTGTTTCCACAAAGACAGCAGATACAACTGGATAGGTATTCGCATAAGAGCAGCGTACATGATCACCTGCTCCATGGAGACCATCATGTCCAGCATCTAAAGAAACCTCCTTGCCTGAATGTGGTTTCCCAAACGAAAACTCTTGAGGATGGCTAACAGAGATACGACTCTGTTCTCTGAGGGGCAAACCCTGCCTTCCTTGAGATCGAATCGCATCCCCAAATAAACGAAGTGTTGAGTTGGTGTCAACTCAGATTTGTCCTTGTTGACTATCCAACCCAGATATGAAAGCAATTTCAGAGTTAGAGCAGTAATCAACTCCAACCTGGCTGGCGTTCCCGCCTTGATAAGCCAATCGTCTATGTAGGTGTGAAGCACCACATTCTGTTTTCCGAGAAACGCTGTCACTGCTAGGACCACTCTGATGAAAACACATGGAGCTGTCTACAGGCCGAATAGGAGGACTACAAACTCTCAAACATGATTCTGAAATGCGAATCTCAGAAACTGTGACAACCCCTGTTCATTGGAATACGGAAATATGCATATTTCCGATTGATTGATACACACCACATTTCTTTCCTCAATTCTGCTATTACTGTACTCGGTGTTTCCATATGGATACACCAATGTAATGGCCTGAGATTGAGTACAGGTCTCCACACCTCCACCCCCCTGTGCTCTTGGGGACAAGGAACATATTTGAACAAAAGCCTGGAGTGTTCTGGTCTGGTGGGTTTATTGCTCCCTTCAGAAGCAAGGCTGAAATGGGGCAAGATCCATGTCTATATGAATGCAACCGACGGATGAGTCATGTCTTCCTCGGATGTGGTCAAGACCACAGATGGGTCAACCATGGCTAGCCAAGTCAGAGCATCATACCAGTCCGATTCCGAAGAAGACACTCCTGTAAACACATCACCCATTGATGTGTCTATGGGTCTACCAACAGTGGTCTCCCGGCAAGGAGCCACTGTTGGATAGCCAACAACACCTGTAGGGTGTGGTTCCACATTCACCCCATGCAACAAGCTCTTCCATGGTGTAGGTGCACCCCACATGTGGCCGCTGGACCAGGCGAGATAGGTGAGTACAATGCCTGGCCAGCAACACCCGTCGCTGTGTTGGTTGGTGGCAAACCAAACAGCACTGGCTGAGTACCTGGTATTGCTGGTATCAGGTGGAGCAGCTCCCATAGCTTGTGCTAAGCCAGGCAAATGGAGGACGTTTCCGTCCAGGATGGAGTCAACCTCCATACGCTCCACCTGTAGAATCTTGGGCCATAACAACCTCTCCTCCTCTGCATCCTCATCCTCTGACTACAAAGAGTCATCACCAGATGCGGATACACTGGTGCCGTCTTGGCAGATGGCTTCCATGCCTGACAGTCCGGCTACCGCTACTGGACAATCGCAGTAGTGAGCAAAACACGTAGTAGGTGAGTTCATTCAGCATATACAAAGGAGACAATATAGAAAGCAGCGATGTCTATCATACTGGAAGGTTATTATGCATGCTGATAAGCATGTAGGATACATAAGACAGTGCATGGTAGTGAATCTAGAGGTCTCTCAGAGAAGTCAGATTCTGAGGTTCAGCTGTTGACATTGCCTTACACAGATCTTGTAGGTTAAATCTGTGGTGCATCATTCCACATTCTGCACAACTTGATCACTCGAAACTGCACACTGTAGAGCCGTAGCCAGCAAAATACCTCACCAATCCAGAGTTAGGTTTCTCAATGTCTCAGGACACTCCAACATCTTGTCTACTGCATCTGGTTCAAACCGCGTTATGAGAATTTGTTTAATTTTTTTCTACGTAGCGTTGTTGCAGATCTGAATAGGTGCTACATATAGCAATGATATGACATTGATCTTCCATCTCAGCGCTGCAGAGTAAACAGGTAGAATTTACCTGGTACTGATTGAAATGGGCTCTATGGCCTTGCAGATTATACGACCCAGTCAGTAACTTCGCCTTGATAGCAGCCTTCTCTACATCCCTGGGATTTCATAAATAACTAGTCATCACCATCTTGGTTTCACAGCGAGGCTTGCCGAGTCACCTATATAAAGCTGTTTGACTCACCACAAAATATTTGCTGTGAAAAAAGTTCAGCCTAATGTAAATAGCTGAATCCGATATCATATCATATCATGGGATCGTTTTGGCGACTCACTTGGTTCATGGTTCAAACCAATTTTAATTTCTTGGTTTGAACCAGAAAATTGGTTTGAACTGGACCCGCAAAAACTGGATTTATGCGAATTGGCATCCTTTGACGATTGTAATGTTGTCCTGTGAATGGAAAATACTTATGCTCCTGAACACAACCCTGGTTCGACGAACTGCGTCAATAAATCTTCCACTTCCGGAATGGCAAAACTCATAAACCATGAACCACATCAGTGAACGACTAGCTGCGCCAGTCGGCAAAACGAGCTCCATATCATAGCTATGACAGACACACTAAGAAATAGACTCGCACACAGACTCTCATGGTCACATTTACTCTCTTTCCTCTAGGGAAAGGTGATAAACAATAATAATAATAATAATAAAAACAGGATGAACTCCAGCCACCCCCCCCCCCCCCCTCAGCACCCCACCCACCCCAAACCCACCCCCTTCATCACCTAGCTCATTCCAATGAGTGAAATATGTTACCCACAGAATGAAAAACAATCAAAAACAAGTGAGCCATGTTTGTCAAATGTCTTGTCTTTTTTCTTTCTTTTTTCTCTTTTCCTTTTTTTTGTCAAATCCTATATTATTCGTCTGTAGTTATGGATAATATATTGTCATAATGCCTTAATTATGTCTACTTATGTCAAATCGTGTGTAATTTGTATGTTATTCTATGTCAGGGGTCCACAAGCTAATAGGCACAGCCTCCAGTGGACTCCCTGTTATCATATTTGTAATTTGTAATATTTACCAAGAGAATAAATCAAATCAAAAAAAAAAAAGTTCTATTTACTTGGCATACACATTTTTCCGTATCAATTTATGAGAACTTTAACAGTTAATGAGATTTATCAACTTATGTCTAACTACATAAAACAAAATCTGCCGTTGAGAGAGAATGCTTGACGCTCTAACGGAAGCGGTATGTACAATATCTAAATGTTGACGCCAACAGATATTTGGTGAAGATATTTCCTATTACGTGATTGCAAGCTAAGCACATTGTCTTATGTTTCCGTGAGTCATACTCATAGTGATAGTCATAGGCTCTGCCTTTGAGGGACTTCCCAATTGTAATGTCTGTATATTATATATCAAGCATGAAATCAAAACAAATCGAGATGGTAACAGCAAAGGTGGCAAGAGGCATAGGTATCATATAAAGACTAAAACCTTACATGACACCAGCTACAATTAAAACTCTACTAATACTGCACCCTTGTTCTTCCGCATCTCACCTACTGTAACGCTATCTGGACGAATACACACAAAAGCAACCTAACAAAACTACAAAGTCTACAGAAAAAGGCACTAAAACTCTTTTCTAAACCAGCAAAGGGCCAGAATATATTCAAGTCAGAAAAGCTATTAAAACTAAAGGACATAGGCAAACTACAGATGTACACCATTGTAAAGGGGTTTCACCACAATACATTACCACAATCCATAGCCTCAAATTTCAGACTAAGCACCGACATCCACAAACACAACACTAGGACAAAACACAATTTACACACTCAATTTACACGAACAGAAATAGGAAAACGACGAATTACAATAGCAGCCACAAAACTATGGACCAGTACAAAAATACGCGATAGTATATTAAACCTGAAATCCTTTAAGAAGATTGCCAGGGAATCTATGATCGACAAATACTAAATTAATATATTTATACCTGATGGTCACAGATTCTCTGCTAATTAGTAATAATACAAGCCTAAGACATTCCACCACCACCACCACCACCACCACTATAGATAAACTAACCTAACCTAATAATTGAAGTAAGAAGACTAAACACAAACATACTTCACAGTTTACTTTCAATACTACTACACCTAAATAGCCCACATACGATCAACGCATCTATCGATTCTTAACAACTCTAGCCTAGGATGAATATGAGCGCAAACTAAGCGTACTTATCGTATGATGACTATGAAGATAAGAAATGGCGAAAACTTTGAATTAATTTCAGATATTCAAATTTTTAGAAACAAAATTTCGAGTGACAAAACAGAGTAGAAGTAAGTATGAACGAGTCTGTGGTCAAATACAGACTGATCTAGTATCTAAAGCCAATACTACGTGGAAATCTAACCGGACATAACACGCTTTCTGATTGGCTCACAGAGAGACAATCCCGCGTCATTGTTGTAAGTACTGTATTTATTCTGTTGTTATGGTGCCTGTCCATTTGCGACGTAGTTTCCTGTAATTATGTTGCCTGTTATTTCACATCTTCGCGGGGTTTGTCTTAGCGCCAAAATTTTATTTTGAGCTGTCACAATTGATTCATTGATCAGAGACAGCAACTACTAGCACTCAATGATATGATGGTTCGTTGTAGGAATATTATTGTGTCTTAGTGGACCACGGGGTAAATGGGACTTGTTTAACGGTGACCCAAACTATATGCATTTTGGAAAGCTGTTGCATGCAAAATGGATGGTGGCTCTCTAATAGGCCAAGAAATTAGCTGTCTTTGTGGCCCATCATCAAAGTAAAGAGTAATGCAGGTAGCAACACCTTTCACTAACTTCCGGTAGAAAATAACTCATGGGAAAAAGGGATGATGATTCTTTAACCTTTTAACACTCATATCAGCCAAAAACAGCTTATGGGGTGGTCTTGCGAAATGTCTAATGTTTCAAATAAAATATCCAAAATTTGCAGACAAAGAGAAGACTATTTCGACAATTTACCGCTGGAATGACTGGCTCGATAACAGTGGTAAATATGGCTCACAACAGTGATAAAATAGTATTCTCTTAGTCTGCAAATTTTCTATGAGACAATTAAAGGTGTATATTCACACCAAAATGCTTCAAAATAAAATTATTTAAATTGTATACTTTTAGAAGCTTAAACTGTGGTCCTGTATGTAATGAAACGAATTAAATCTTAACAGATGATGATTTAATTTCATATAAATTACTAAACAAAATTTTAAATCGTAAAATAAATATAGAGGCACACAGTCCCCTAATTAAAGCACGACTTTAAAAAAAATTATATTAATTTATACGTAATGAAATGATCATTTGTTAAGATTTAATTTGTTTCAGTGGACCTAGACCAACATTTTAAGCCTCTAAAAGTGCACAATTCAAATAATTTTATTTTCAAGCATTTAGTGTGAATATGCATCTTTAAAATATAAGTGTAAAAAAATTCAACGGCTATGTACAGCCACACTCATGCTGCGCGTAGTGGCTCAGGTAAGGATGGATATCAGCATCAGCATATACAGGACTGGCGACGATGATGGAGATGGAGATGAACATTCGGTATCCAGGTAAATTACGTCCGCTGGTTCATTACATAACAAACAAACACAAAACACATTTAAACTATAAGAAGTAGTTTGTATTTACTAATGGCAAAAGCATATATTGACACAGCAAAAGATAGAATATTGACATCAAAGTGGTAATGGTTAACTACATACAGTACGGCTACAATAATGAATGCGATATAAGAAATAACGGACTCAGATCCATGCCGTCAGATGAGTGATCAATATACATGTATTGGATTCATCAATTAGAATGATGACGGGAACCTATGGGAAAACGGAATGGTCATATAAATTTTCTTTATAAATTGGCAACAACAGCGCCCAGTCAAATTATTATGTATAAGTTGTTGAATGTTTTGAAACTAATTTTACTGGGCGCTCTGCTGCTAACAATGGCAGCAACAGCGCGGCAGCGCCCAGTCAAATTATTTTGTCGGACTAGTAAAATTTAAAGACTGGCCAAATCAAACATTTATGACGTCATCATGCATGTCAATTAACATATGACGTCAGATGGTGGCTGGATACTCTGGAAACGTGCTATATGTGATCTTTAGATACAAGTGGGCGCTTGGCAAGTGTAGTAAGATCTTTCAACCTGGGTTATTGCCAACACTCGCCATTAGTAATAATTGTAACAACAAAAGTCAACGAGTGGTGCACATGCAATAAGAACAACAAGAATTTATTTTAAAACGAAACAAATTTCAATCATTACATTACTTATCAAATAATATTGTTAACTCGTCCCAATCACCAACCCGCCCCTTTAATAAGTCAACTCGTCCCACTTATGAAAGTCAACTCGTCCTAGCATAACAGACCGACTCGTCTGTTTGGAAATTTGGGCGAGTTGACTTTTTTTTCCCGGACGACTTGACTTTCCAACGTGGGACGAGTTGGTTGTTGGGACGACTTGACTGGCATTCCACTAAAGGCAAGCCCTATGATGCGGTAATAATATTATGTTTATACATATAACATTTATATACATGTACATGGATATTTTATATTACAAATGACCTAGAGTACGATACAATACATGTATGAATTGTGTTTGCATTTAAACAAATTATGTGTGGAGACATGACATGGAGTCAAAGGTATTTAAAGCTGAATGGTCATGCTAAAATATTCCTAGATCTTTATAAGTTCTAATTCTTTTATTAGCTCACCATTCTGACTAGGCCATCTGACCAGAATAGCCAGGTGAGCTTATGATATGGCAAACATCCATCCGTCTGTCTGTCATCAATCGATTTTCTTTTTTAAATCAACTACCCTGATTAGGGCAATTTCGATTATAATCATAATGTTTGGCAGGAATCATCGGTATGCCATAGATATCCAAGTTTGTCCCACATCTTGGATTTGGCCAGTAGTTAGCTCACCTGGCCTGAATGGCCAAGTGAATTCACGTCATGGCGGATGCTCATCGTCCGTCCGTCAAATCGCATCCTTAAACCTTTAACCATCACATTTATTCAAGAAATTTCGATTTTCTCATAGAAAATGACCATTTGCAGACCAAGTGAAGACTATTTAAAAAATTTGACCACTGGAATGACTGGCTCAAAAATTGTCTTCTGTGAAATGGACATTTCTCCTTCGATCAATACTCACCATTCTGTTACTTCTGATATACAGCTGGCCCTGACAGCGGCTCTAGGATTATAGACTTAGAAAGCTTTACCGACTCCTGGGAACCGGGTACTCGGCTCCCAACTGCCGAGTACCCGTTTACCATAGAGCTCATTCTTGTTTGCATAGCGACAAGAGCAATACATGCTTTTTGCATTAAGGATTTTAGTGTTTTAAAATAATCTAAGTCTTTAATCAGTGATAGTTTGTGTGTTCTGAAAGGATTAACTAAGGACTATGGAGAATACCGCCCAAGACAACCAGGTTGTATTGTTCTTTATTATCCATAGTTAAAAGACTTAGGTCTCTAAATTTCGTTGTGTCGCATGTTCCAATTTCTGACCCCATAGAATCTGGGACGTGTGCTAACAACGATATATGCCAGACGATCGCCTTCTTTAAACCCCAACAGGCGATCGGCAGATATGAAAATAGGTGTTTGCTACGGTATTTCTAACACGAATATCGGCTGACGTCGTTCTCCGTAGAATCCGAGCGGGTGACGTCACACCCGGTCGCTCGGATGTTTATGTGAAGAAAATTTTTTCATTAATTCGCGCATCTTATTCTGGGTGCTGCGTACTAAAAATGGTACCGGAAACTTTAGAATGATCAAGTTTACGTGCGATCACGATCGGTTTGCAATGATCGGTGGTTTCAAAATTCTTGAGTAGATGTGTGGTCTGCGGTTTTACCGTGTGAGACAGCAGTTTTGTTATACATTTTGTTGTTTTCTTCACATATCGTGCTGCGTTCGTTAGGAGTATAATTTATATTGATTAGTAAATATACCCTGAATGCTATGCGATATGATTCCTGGAGCCGTTACACATCCTGGAGGATCTATTATGGGTGTGTTGTGCCCGCCGCGTACTTGTCGTCATAATCAATGCGATCGTTGTTGTAACGTGGCGGGGTGGGGTGCGGGGAGGTTACGGTTAATTTATGAGTCAAATTATTTGAAAATTAATTGTCTGCCTTCCATCCGGGTCTCGTTCCGCTTGTTTATTGTAGGTTTGTGCTTATTTTATAGGCCAAGCCAGCCCCGCCATCATGTGACGACTGCCATAAGTTTGTCCGTGTAATGTTCAAGGACCATGTCTGTTTTAGGTGTGCCCTGTGTAATATAGATCATAGGTGTAATGTTTGTGCAGTGTGGTCCGTCGAAACGATGGTTAAGTTCCTTGCCCAGAAGGACTTGGCTGGGTCTGACGCGGGGTCAGGCGGTCCGAGAGTAAATCGTGGAGCGCCCGGTTCGGCCGGTGCGGGTGCTCCACGTCCCCAGCTGGAGGTGGCGGAGATGGCACCGCCGGCGTGGTTTGGTCCGGCTCTGCAGGGTTTTTTCTGCATAGCGTTCTGACCACGCTGGTGTCGTCCCTGCTACCAAAGGTTGGGGGGCAGTTTCTCCCCATGCCTGGTATGGATCCTGTCCTCGGACAGGATTCTGGACTGGTTACCGAGGGGGCCGTCTCGTACGGCCCCCTGGCAGTCCCGTCTGGCTTCGGCCAGACGGGTTTCTGTTTCTCTGCGGCCACCTCCGGGTGGTCCAGTAGCGGTGGCCGGTCCGTCAGGTGTGGGAGCCGTCCGCCAGGACGGTTCCACGGTTGACTCGTCTAGTGACGACTCTTCGGAGTCTGAAGACGAGGAGGCCGAGGAGGAGAGGTTGCTGCGGCCCGTGAAGCCGCAGGTGGAGAATATGGAGGTTGATTCCGTCCTAGACGGAACCGGCCTCCATTTGTCTGGTTTGGCGCAAGCCAGGTCAGCGGCTCCGCCTGTGGCTGAGGCAAATCCGTTACCGTGCACCGGTTCCGTGTGGCTTGGTTTGGCACCAGCCGTCACGGGAACGGGTGTGCCGGGCCGGGCGTGGTACTCACCTATCTCGCCTGGTCCGGCAGTCGGACGTGGGGTGCCGTGGGCACCCGTGTCCGGCTATGGTTCCGCGACTGCTACGGGTCCGTACGGTTTTCCGTGCGGACCTACCCCATGGACCGGAGTGTTTCATGGGGTGGCGGCGGAACCGTGTGGTACCGGAGTGCCTGGCGTGTCAGCCGTGGCTCCTTGCTGGGAGGCCGTGGCTGGCAGACCCGTGAGCACGTCAACGGGTGACGTGTTTGCGGGGGTGTCTTCATCGGAGGTAGATTGGTCAGATGCTCTGGCATGGCTAGCCAGGGTTGACCCGTCTGTGGTTTCGGCCACGGCCGATGAAGATGCGCCCCGTCCGTCGGTTGCGTCGATCAGGACGGGGATTTTGCCCGCGGCCCGGATCCAGTCAGTGGGACTGGATCCACGGTTCATAGAATGGTTGGATGCTATTTATAGCAAACAACTGATGACCAAGGGTCAGCTCCCTGCGGCCTCCAGGGAGGTGCGGGCAAGATGTCGTATTCCGCGGGGGGAATACGACAGGTATGGTGTAGTCCCGTCGGTCACGGAGGATGACCGATGGGTACTGGGCGTCCAGAGTGCCATGCCGGGTCACCCCGGTCCGGCACTTGTGGACAAGTCTCAGGTACACCAGGAAGAAGTCCTGTCCCTATGCGATGAGGGTGTGAGGGCAGCGATGAGCGCTGTCAACCACTCTTATCGTCTCCTTCAGTCGGTGTGGGCTGAAGCGGGGCAGGCCACCCTGTGCCACCTGTGGCGCTTTCATGTGTCAATGACGGCCTGGTGCTGTCGATGGACGCATTGGCAAGGGTGCAAGCGCGTGTGACGAAATCCAGGAGGCAAATGGTCATTGACCATATGCGTCCGGCTACGGCAGTCAGGGAGCGTCTCCTTGGGACACCCCTGACAGGGCCTAGCATCTTCGGTGGCCAAGCGTGGGCCATCTTAGAGGATACCGCCAGTATCGCGCAGAATCGGTTAGCGGAAACCTACAGCTAGAGCTAGTGCGGCAAGCGCATGCACTAGGGCCTGTGGGGAAACCGCTAACGGGACAACCTTCAAAGGAGCAGAAGAAGCATAAGGGCAAGGCGAAAGCTAGGCCTGTTGCGACTTCTGCTTCAGCTGGGGTTTCAGAGCCGCCGCCGGCGAAGAAGCCCAGGAAGGTTGTAGAGGCGCCTACCCTCCCCAATGTTGCTCCTGACCGCCCTAGAGGCGGGAAGGGTAAGGGTAAGGCCTCAAAGGGCGGACAGAAGGGGCCGAAGCGTACCTGAGGGTACGAAAGCTCCCTTCATATCCGCCTGGACCGCGCCTGTGCGACAGGAACAGCGGTGCCAGTTATACCCGTCGTGCCTAGAACGAAATGGTTCTCTCTCTCTCTCGTTAAGAAAGAGGGGGGGGGGGGGGGGGCGGACTGCGAGCCGGACAACCCCGTTAGACGTCGAGGCATCTATGGTGGGTGGAAGGCTCATGCGTTTCGTCGAGGCCTGGCAAGGTGTGACGTCAGACAGTCTGGTCCTGGGATGGTTATCCCAGGGTTACATGCCGGAGTGGTGGGACTTTCCACCACAAAATCTGTCTTTGGCACCTGTCTGGACACCCGTACCAAGGGAGCCAGACAAGTTAGAAGCCGTTCAAAAGGAAGTGTCGGGTTTGCTTCTGAAGGGAGCAATAAAACCAGCAAATCGAAACACTCCAGGCTTCTATTCAAACATGTTCCTTGTCCCCAAGAGCACAGGGGGATGGAGACCCATACTCAATCTCAGGCCATTAAATTGGTTTATCCATACGCCTCGGTTCCAGATGGAAACGCCGAGGTCGGTAATGCGGGATTGAGGAAAGGAATGTGGTGTGTATCGATCGATCTGAAAAATGCATATTTCCACATTCCTATGAATCGGAGTTGGCACAGGTTTCTGAGATTTGCGTTTCAGAATCAAGTATGGGAGTTTACAGTCTCCCGTTTGGCCTGTCGACAGCTCCGAGGGTTTTCACAAGAGTGGTCCTTGCGGTGACAGCGTTTCTCAGAAAAGAGAACGTGGCGCTACACACCTACATAGACGACTGGCTGCTTAAGGCAGACTCGGCAGCCAGGTTGAACGTGGATACTGCTCTGACTCTGAAGTTACTTTCAGATCTACGCTGCATAGTCAACGAGGAGAAATCCGAGTTGACGCCCACTCAACGTTTCGTTTATTTGGGGATGCGATTCGACCTCGAGGAGGGCAGGGTTTACCCGTCAGAGCCCAGAGTGGTGTCTCTGTTAGCCATCCTCAAGAGTTTTCGAGTGGGAAACCACATTCAAGGCGAGGCGGTTCCTTCAGATGCTGGGCATGATGGTCTCCATGGAGCAGGTATCCCGTACGATGCTCTAATGCGAAGGCCTATCCAGTTGTATCTGATGTCTCTGTGGAAACAGAGAACAGAACCCCTGTCAAAACTGTTGCCAGTTTTGGAGCCGATAATATCGCATCTTCTATGGTGGAAACAGCGTCAGAATCTCCTATTAGGGGTTTCGCTGCACCTACCCCGCCCCAGCTGTCCGTCTACACGGATGCATCGCTGGAAGGGTGGGGTGCCTGCCTGGGAGAACCAGGTCTCGGGCACATGGACTCTCCCGGAGAGTCAGCTGCATATCAATCTGTTGGAAATGATGGCAGTGGAACTGGCGTTGGAAGAGTTCCTTCCGATGATCAGGGGCAGGGTGATATTGATACGGTCGGTCAATTCGACAGTAGTATCATATATAAATCGCCAAGGCGGGACCAGGTCGCCCACTCTGTGTATCAGGGTGTGGCACTTGATTCAATGGTGCAGGAATTACTCGGTTGTTTTGAAAGCAGCTCGTATTCCTGGCCGATTGAACATTCTGGCGGATGCTTTGTCTCGCAGACAGAGAATCCTGCCAACAGAATGGTCCCTCAACCCTCCAGTTCTGCGACGGATCTTCGAGCATTGGGGCAAACCCAACGTGGACTTGTTCGCCACAAAGGAAAATGCTCAAATCATGACATATGTCTCGCCGATTACAGATCCAAATGCCGTCGATACAGACGCTCTGGCGATAAGCTGGAGAGGGATGCACGCTTACGCGTACCCACCCACCATTCTTCTACCGAAGGTTTTGGTGAAGGTCAGGGAGGAACCGTGTCTGGTCCTGCTAATAGCGCCGTATTGGCCGAGCAGGGCGTGGTTCACGGATCTTCTAGATCTGCTGGTGGAAAATCCTGTGCAGTTGCCCGAGATTCCGAACATAATCTCCCAGGCCAAGGGACGCTTCCTACACGAGCGTCCCGAAATGTTCAATGACTGCGTGGATGTTATCAAACAACGTTCCACGTCGGAAGGCTTTTCTCGACAGGCTGCTGATTTCATCGCGGCTGCGAGAAGGAGGTCAACCTTCAAGTCATATAACAACAAGGTTAACAGATTTGCAGACTGGTGTGAAGAAAAGGGTATTGATACCTTTCAATCCACTATCAGCAAATAGCAGACTTTCTCTGTGAGCTGTTCTTTTGAGGACTAGCTCCCGTCACAGTTGCTGGATACAAGTCAGCTTTGGCATCAGTTATCCCTGTCTAGCCAACAGGGATAGTCCAGAGGTGGCCCAGTTAAATGTGATGTTGAAGGGAATGAGCAATCTCCGACCGAGACAACCGGTAGTCATTCCAGCCTGGAGTCTATCTTTAGTGCTTAATGTACTGGCCAAGCACCCTTTCGAACCGTTGCGTTCGGCTAGTCTAAAGCATTTGACTCTAAAGGCGGTCTTTCTATTGGCAGCTTCCTCAGCTAGAAGGCGCAGTGAGATCCATGCGCTTTCGGCAGAGAGGAACCGATTTATTGTTTCTGGAGAAGGTCTGCGTCTTCTGCCAAGAGCAGAGGTTATGTCAAAGAACCAATCTTTGAGATATCCCGGCAAACCGATCATTATACCGAAGTTAACTAGGTTTGATCGTGATGCCAGTGTCTGGTGCCCGGTCCGTGCTTTGACTAAGTACAAGAAACGGACTGACTCGTTACGGTCGAACGATAGACATCTGTGGATCTGCCATAAAAAGTCTTATGGCGCCGCATCCATGGATACTATCTCTCGTTGGGTGGTCGAATGCATTCAGACTACTCACGAGATGGCGACTGGGCACCAGGTGCAAGGCGTAAGGGCAGACAATGTCAGAGGAATAGCCGCCTCGACCGCCCTTTACAATGGTGTTCCGTTATAGGACATCATGGCCGTTGCACAATGGCACTGTGAGTCCTCATTCACGGATTACTATATGAGGGATGTGTCAGACTCAGCCAATCCACTCGCTTTAGCTGTTTTGAAACGATAGTTAGTGACCACACTGCTTTTCACCCTTTTCTCACTTCGGTAAGAAAAGAACCTAAAGCAGGCATGGTCAGGCGAGAGGATGTCAACCAGATTGTGTCACTGATGGCCGAACCGGTGAATGGTTGGAGGCGGTACGTCTGAAGTCCAATTATCATAAGGTAATTCAATAGTGAGAGTTTTTTGTATTATGGATATGTATCATGTTCATTCATCTTATATATTCATGCTCATTCCCAGGCTAATACATGGAGTATGCAGGGAGCAGTTAACCCTCTTGGCATATTTGTGTTTTCAGGCGAGATACATGTTCGTTAGTTCTCTCCCTTTTCTTAGGAGGAAAAAGGGGGGGGGACTGTGACGCGAATGTGATTCGGTTCCGTGAACTTGACGGTCCTTTTAGGTCTCCGTTAGTCAAGTTTGAAGTCTAAAATCTTTCTCCAAGGGGCAAAATTAGCATTTATGGCTTGCCCCTTCCCACCAGGTTACTGATCAAATCTGGTGTATATCAGAAGTAACAGAATGGTGAGTATTGATCGAAGGAGAATGCAGGAAATGTCAATTTCCCTTTCTCCGAGATCTAACAATACTCACCATTCTGTTACGGACCCAGCCTCCCAGCCCCACGGAGGCAAGCCATAGTTTTCTCTTGTTTGGTGGCTATGCAAACAATATGAGCTCTATGGTAAACGGGTACTCGGCAGTTGGGAGCCGAGTACCCGGTTCCCAGGAGTCGGTAAAGCTTTCTAAGTCTATAATCCTAGAGCCGCTGTCAGGGCCAGCTGTATATCAGAAGTAACAGAATGGTGAGTATTGTTAGATCTCGGAGAAAGGGAAATTGACATTTCCTGCATTCTCAATACCATGCAGAGGTCGTTTTTGGCCGATATGAGTGTTAAAGGGTTACGGTTTGAGCGATTTTGAACCAAATTTGGCTGGAAAGATCCTATGGTGGTAGGCTCCAGACCTTCTATTCACAATTTTGAATGGTCAATTTTTCCGTCTGCCATCTTGGATTTTCCAAAAATACTGTTGTAATGCGCTTCGACACTTCTAACGAGAATTTTGATTGGTCAATTTTTCTGAAATTTCTGGAAATCAGTTAAAAGCCTACTCCTCATTAACCACTGCCACTTGGCAAACTCAGTGAGAAGGAGCCTGCTGCCTAGAGTCATATGCTTCAGAACTGTGTCCATGAAATACAGAATTTTGATTGGTAAATTTTTTTGACGACCATTTAAAATTTTCCAAAAATCGTTTAAGACGCTCTCGTCATTAACTGCTTGGGCATTTTCAACAAGACTTGGCTGGAAGGATACTAGGCTGGTAACTTTCAGAACTTGCATATTGAATTTGGATTGGTCAAATTGTCCAGCGGCCATCTTGGGTTTTCTGAAGGTTTCTGGAAATCAGTTAAAAGCCTACTCCTCATTAATCACTTGGCCGATTTCAAGCAAACTCGGTTGAAAGGTCCCTAGAGTGGTATGCTTTAGAACTTGTTTACAGAATTTTGATTGGTCTTTTTTTTTTCGCAGGCCATCTTGAATTTTCTGAAAAATGCCGGGAAATCATTTAAAACCCTACTCATTAACTGCTTTGGCAATTTCAACCAGACTTGGCTGGAAGGATATTTGACTACATCCCAGAACTGTTATCTACTTGGCTTTTATGCATTACCATTCATCTTGTATCTCACTGATTTAGGCCACTACTGTACATCTTGCAAAACTTGTGCGTTAGGGATTGAATTTGTACTGTTAGGGACAGAAGGTTTTGTCAACAAATAGGTCAACGTTCTGAAATTTCAAATTCATTTTGATAAACTTTAATGTTGACTCCTCAGGCTTCATCTCATGCAATTCATCTCATGTTGTTGTTGTACGGATGTTGTTGTATGGATAATCCTCCTCTTGATAGGAGCGCCCACATAATGTTGTTGACTAAACTGAAACTAACATCAGAATATTTAAATGCTTATAGTGCAACACAGAAACGTCTAGAAAGTCAACTTATTTACAGTTCATGAGGCCATCCTTAAATAGTAGTTTGGTTGTCCTCTCTCGACCGACCCTAGAAAAAACCTGCCAACTCAAAATCTTTATTTGTAGTTTCTTATGAAGAATTATTTTTATTTTCTGATATATGTCCATTGGGAGCCATTTCATCAAAATGGACTCATCTAACCTTTAGAAACTGTTTGCTTTATAGTTGCTGTTTCAAGTTCAAATAAAAACCTTCAAGTTTTGTTTAATGTGTATTGCTATAATTCCGCACTGCAGGCCTGCCCAAATTGCGCAAATGATGGCTCAGTAAGAACGGAAAAGTTATGATGTCATCAAATTAGTTGAAAATTTCCAAACGTGTCTGTCGTACACATATCATGATTTTCACAACAAAATCATATAACCCTTCATATCGAAGGTTGAACCAATGAAATTGATCATTCTAGATTTAAATCATGGCACCACAAAGGTTAATTCAGCAATAATATGCATTTACGAGTGCCGAAAGATAGCCGATGAACATATATTTTTGTCACGTAGTGGGTTAAGGATGTTGTGTCTTGAAACAGCCAATCAGTGAATGGCTGGCCTCCGCTTTGTAGAAAGCGATGAATATTCTTTACTGCAGAATATTATACTAACCAAAATGAATGCCATGAAAGAAGTTTGATCATCATTTCCCTGGGGTATGATCCATTAGTTATGTCAATAAATCTTACAAAATGATTGAATTTGGTTGCTAACATCTCATAATAAGGGAGGCGATAATACTTTTGTAAACATCTGACTGATTTAATAAACATTGAAACGGATAGAGACAGTGATATGATTGCGATGTAACTGGTGCCATATCAGAGACTAGTTGCCTGTCCGCGCTAATACAGCATTCGGTTATTTTCACATTCAGAATTTCATTACTGTTATATAAAGGAACAAAACGGAGTTCCTTTATGAGACTTCCGTGTTGGTACATGTACATGTCAAACACATTTTCATTTGATGTACATATTCGTCACATCCAGTGTCATAGTTCAATTTTGAAATATTGTGACGAAATACATGTAATACAAAATAGACTGATCTATTGACAAAGATTGTCAGAATGAGTACTAAAGTGAAACACTAGTCGGTGACTGTTAAAACTTATAGGAGGATGTGTCTTGAAACAGCCAATGAGCGACCAACTTGCCTCCACTTTGTAGAGAGCAATTCATTAACATGATTAAAGCAGAATATTATAATGACTTAAATGGATGCCACGAAAGAAATTCGATCATCATTTCCTTGGGACTACCCGTTAAATGGATTATAACCTAGCCAGTAATTCCAGTGGTTAATTTTCAAAAATAGTCTTCTCTTGGCCTGCAAATCGGTATTCAATATAAGGGAATATTGTCATCTTGACAAATTTGACCATTAAAGGGTTACATATTTGGGTTACACAAATTTTCAATTTGAAAACACCTAGGCAGGTAAAAAAAGGGTCTGGAGAGGACAAGCAAAAAATCTTTTAAGGATGGCCGAAGGCAAAGTTATATAACGAATGAAGATGTAGATTTAAACACATGACAGATGAATAACAAGTTATTATTGTTCTATTGGTGTGGAGGTAAATTAAATAGAAAGCACCGACCACAAAATCATAACAAAGTCTTCTGGTGAGACATTCAATGCTGTAAAGCAGATCTGGCTTGTCGGGAAGGCACCCAGCTGAGATCATGGCAGGGCAGTCAATGATCATAAGCTGGAGAAGGAGTTTATTATCCTTGTCAAGGTGAACCCACGTTGCAGCTCCAAGTTGTTCAACAATCAAGTGCTTAAGCTGTGACAGATAGCGGTGTCTGTGTTGATGTAAGGCTCCACAATGCAATAGAAAGTGTGAGTAATCCTCAGTATCAGTTTGACATAGGCGACAAGTATGATTGAAAGCATTCTGGTTGAGTTTGCTGAGTGTGGATTGAACAAAATATGTCCCTGTTACAAGTCAGGTTTTGGTGGCACTTCTTCCGACATCTTTGTGTTATTTTGGACAGACTCAACTGGTAAGTGTCGTTTGCCAATGGACACATTGAATGCATTCAGATGTATAGTTAGCATACTTTCTGAACTGCATTCCTTAGCTAAAATATTATTCTAATGAGTGTCAGTGGCACCTCTAACAGCTGTTTTCCATGCAGACTTAGTTGGTCTATTTAGAATTAGATTCTCTATTGTTGGTAGATCATTTCTTTCCAGAAACTTAGTAACATGTATGAACCAACTCTTGAAATTCTTGTCTCAATGCTGTTTGTTGTACTAAGATGTTATTGAGGACTTCATTGGTTTATGTCATGGCGACCGTCCGTCGTGTGTCCGCCCATCATCCATCCGTCAACTTTTCCTTTAAAGGACTTCTTCTCAAGACCCACTGGGCCGATTTCAATTATATTTGGCAGGAAGCGTCATTAGGGCATAGGTCATCAAAGTTTATTCAAATGAACCCGATCGGCCAATTTGGCCGGCGGCAGTCTTGGGTTTAGGCCAATTTTAGGAAATGTCTAAAAATCTTCTCCGAAACCACTCAGGGGATTGATGCAAATCTCATGAAATATGATCTAGGGCAAGCGCTGAACCAAGTTTGCTCAAGGGAAATTGATTGGTCAAATGGTTCGGTGGCCATCTTGGTTGACCTAGTTGTAGCGAAAATGAGCTCTTCTCCAGAACCGCTGAAAGGATCGGGTCGAAATTTGGCAGATATGAATAGTGCCTAGGGCCATTAAAGTTTGTTCAAGAGAAGTTGATCCGTCAAAAAAACATGGCCACTGTGAGCCAATCAAAATAAAGCATGTTTGGCGGCCATATTGGACTCTTTTATTTGATGGATTTTGAAGCCGAAATTGGCTTTGTATGTGTTTTGGGTATTCTGAGCTCAGATTTGAAATTTTCGAGACTCTCGGATAAACAGTTTGGTGGCCATCTTGGGTCATTTTCCCTTAGGGCATAGAGATTAGGCCATCCTTAGGGCATAGAGATTCAAGTTTGTTCAAACGAAGCCGATCATCCAATTGGGCCGGCAGCCATCTTGGATTTTGGCCAATTTTTAGAAACGTCTTTAAAAATCTTCTCCGAAACCGCTGGGGGGATTGATGCTAACCTCATGAAATATGATTTAGGGCAAGTGTTGAACCAAGTTTGTTCACGGGAAATAGATTGGTCAAATGGTTCGGCGGCCATCTTGGTTGACCTAGTTGTTGCGAAAATGAGTTCTCCAGAACCGCTGAAGGGATCTGGTCAAAATTTGGCAGATATGATTAGTGCCTAAGGGCCATTAAAGTTTGTTCAAGAGAAGTTGATCCGTCAAAAAAACATGGCCGCCATGTGCCAATCAAAATATAGCATGTTTGGCGGTCATATTGGATTTTTTTATTTGATGGATTTTGAGGCCGAAATTGGTTTTGTATGTGTTTTGGGGTATTCTGAGCTCAGATTTGAAATTTTCGAACCTGTCGGACAAACCGTTTGGTGGCCATCTTGGATCATTTTCTTGCCAATAGCTCCCATACTAAAGTAATGGGAAATTTAAAATGTTTTATTCTCGAGAACTACCTGGTCGATTTCAATTATATTTGGCAGGAAGCATCCTTATGGTGTAGAGAATCAAGTTTGTTCAAACAAAGCCGATCGGTCAATTGGACCAGTGGCCATCTTGGATTTTGTCCGATCTTTAGAAACGTCTTTAAAAATCTTCTCCGAAACGGCCTGGGGGATTGATGCAAACCTCATGAAATATGATTTATGGCAAGTGCTGAACCAAGTTTGTTCAAGGGAAATTGATTGGTCAAATGGTTCGGTGGCCATCTTGGTTGACCTAGTTGTAGCGAAAATGAGTTCTTCTCCAGAACCGCTGAAGGGATCGGGCCGAAATTTGGCAGATATGATTGGGGACCAAAGGCCATTAAAGTTTGTTCAAGGGAAGTTGATCCATCAAAAAACCTGGACACCATGGGCCAATCAAAATATAGCATGTTTGGCATCCATATTGGATTTTTTTATTTGATGGATTCTGAGGCCGAAATTGGTTTTACAATATATGTGTTTTTGGGTATTCTGATCTCAAATTTGCAATTTTCGAAACTGTCGGATAAACGGTTTGGTGGCCATCTTGTTGATAAAGAGCATTCTAGTTGAAATGCCTATGGTCCAGGTGAGCGATACAGGCCCCTTGGGCCTCTTGTTGCTTATAAGAATTCTTCCCAATAGTGAGATCTGTCATGCATGTAGTTCAGCTGTTAGCGGTCTAGCACTGAGTACCGTAGTAGATAGACAGCACATTTAGCAGTACGGACTGGAAGGGCCTGAATCTTTCTAAAGGGCGTCATCCGTGCATCAAGCAAAACACGGGTGTCAAGCGGAAAGTTAAAACACACTGAATGCGTCTAGTATGTGGCAAATCAGATGAACGCACGTCATTATCATGTAATTGTCAGAACATTCTTCTGCAAATTCTGGAGCCTCCTTTTGTGAGCACGTGATAAATGGGAATTCCCTCTCGCGGCAACAAGTGGCACACGTAAAAAATCGCTCCATGAGCAATTCCAAATGCCGCGTGCCACCCGCCCGTCTGACGCTTTAGTGTGTTTTGTTCCTCTTAATATCATGTTTGAAATCTGATGCACTGATGTCCGCGTCCTGTCTGTTTTGCTCTTAAGAGTACCAATGCAGAACCTTTCGAGACTGTCTAGCTGCTGTTTGTTGAATACAAATATCTCCAATCAATGCAAGAGGCGAGGAATGATGTACATTATCAATATGCGATAGCGTGTTTGTGGTGATATCCCATTGGTTCCATGAAGACCTGTTCCAGTTAGGTTGTAAAGAGTTCTCCTAGGACAGGATACCCATTCTTGCACATTTACTTTTAATTCATGAGAGGCAGTGCGGGTCAATCCCAGATGTGTAGCCATTGGAGATACTAATACTACAGTTGTTATTACACCACAAAAACATCTATACCATTCAATCACTACTTGCTAAATCAACTACTCTGCATTTAGCCACCAGAATAAGATTTTTATGCTTGCTTACATACCCCCATATGCCTATTCCATTTCAATATACCCTCAACCAGGCTACTGGTAGGGTACACCCACAGCATATGCCCTGATAGAGACTGGCACCAGTCTGTACTCACTCCTTGGTGACCCCTGTCACTAAGCATGTCCGCGCATGCGCAATGAAGCCCAAATAGGAAACATTTCACTTTTCAAATATTCTGCAAAGAATACAATATTCCAGCGTAAGTTTTTTATACTTTGCGCTGTGTTCAGCTTACGTTTTTGACAGTTCTTCTTTTCAGGATTATGCTTAACATGAAGTTCATCCTCCCTAAGTTATGTTTATTGAGTATTTCGTGGTGTTTTTACTCTTATGACTGTGTTACCGGTTTTCGTGGTAGTAAACCATTTTCGTGGTACATGTAGTCAATCATGCCTAAAGTCATCATCATCATTTGAAATCCCTCAATTTCTTATCCGTTATATTCACTTATATCTACATGTTTAATACCATTGTTATCAGGATTTCGACAGCCATTCGCGCGGATAAGGAAGAGTCATCCGAGTCGGACGATAACCGGAAGGTTTGCGGGGAAACCGACTTCCCTCACGTCCAGACTAGAGGTTCGGTCCCCAAAACCGAAACCCAAAGACTCTAAGGAAAAGCCCATAAAGGTGGTTTAGTGTAAGTCACCAGGCAAAACCCACCTAAGCCTTGAGGAGGGGCATTACCCTCAAGCGGTGGTGTCGGCGACGGAAGTCCCCGATTCAGCTGCCTATGGCAAAGTTCAATTTTCCGTGATTCCGGTAGCCAGAAACGTCAAGAGATTGCCTGTTCTTTTCTTAGTTCAGACAGAAAGCTCGATAGCTTCCGATTTGATAAGCACTTGCGGTAGGCGCTTGGTAGATTCAGGTCGGCAAGACCCTGGGCTACTTCCGGTTTCCGTTCCTTCCTCTTCTGCTTCTGGTTTTAGCGGATATCCGGGTCCTCAGGATCCTATTTCCTATTCTACTTCCGATTTTTTACTGGTCATCCGGCTCTGTATGATCCTGTTCAGTTTCCGGTTTATGTATTTCTGATTCCTATTCTACATCTGTTTTTTTACTGTACATCCAGGTCTGTAGGATCCTGTTCAGTTACCGGTTGTCTACTTCCGGTTTGCGCATTTCCGTTACCTATTCTACTTCCGGTTCACGTATTTCCAGTTCAAAAATCTTTCCACTTCCGGATTTCATACATCCGATGATAGGGTCATTTCCGGTTTTCATGGATCTTTATGGTGTTCCAGGATTAACTTCCGGTCCGGTCTTCCTGTTTTGGATTTCCAGTGATAGAGAACTTCCTGTGGTCGCATAGACCTACAATGTAGTAGGTGTCATAGGCAGCAAGACCGTCCACTCCAATTTAGTAGTTTCTAAATAGTCAACAGTAATATGCCTACTAATATGAGTACAGTGCTAGTGTATAAATGTTTAGTTCTCAGCTCACCTGTTAACCTCCAAAATTATTTTATGCTGTCAATGCTGAATGAGATGCGATTATTATCCTCGCCTCATCAGTAGAACCCAGGCGGAAGTGGGTATTGCGATTGGGTCTCGGTGTGCGTGTTTGTCTGCTTGTTGGTCCTTAGATGTATCTCAAACTACTATCTGATCTTGCTCAAATTTTAACTCTACAAAAGAATATGCCATTCAAGAGGATTTCAAACCTTTGGTCGTGATCTGAATAGTAGAGCTTGAATTGGATCAAATTCTGGATCAGTGCATATCTTGGAAATTACTGGTCTGATTTGGCTGACTTTTAACACATGACAGGATGTGACATCCACTAGGATTCCACAACTGTAGGCGTGATACAAAGAAAATCAGGAAAAAATATGGATGATTCTAAATATCTGAAAAGTTTTAACCAAAAAAGTGACAAAAATAGGAGAGCGAAAGTCTGCAATCAATGATTGACCTTGTTGCTTTTACCACAATCTACTACATTTTGCAAATAACCATGTAAAATTCAAGCCTGCTAAAAATAGCTTCTGTAGTGGTATTAAGAGCTGTCAAGGCCAAGAGAAGATGATTTTTGAAAATTTAACACTGGAATAACTTGCTCGATAACTGAGCCAGGCATTCCAGTGATAAATTTTCAAAAATAATCTGTGCAAATGGACATTTTCAATGAGAAAATTGAAACTTTCATGAACAAATGTGGGGGCTGTTAAAGGGTTGATTTATTCTCCTTAGCTTCTTGACATATTTCGACCAAATTGGACTATATGGATTCTATGGTGGTAGGGTCGAGAACCTCTATTCACTATTTTGATTGGTCAATTTTTTGGGTGGTCATCTTGGATTTTCTGAAAATTATCGGTCATATAGATTATTTAAATGCAATTGGTTCATATGCTAATGGTCCAGGTGAGCACCGCAGGCCCTTGGGCCTCTTGTTATCCTGAAGGTACTGTATCATGTTTGAAAGGCATGAAAGGAAGAGACGATGAAACTATCAAATTTTGTTGCTGAAGGGCAACTTCATACAGTGGTGGAGTTACTATCACCAGTAAATTAACAGAAATGAATCAGAATATTTTAAACATCCCTAGGCCATGCATGTATGTGACTATAATAGATGCATTCCACTTTGCCTGAATTGGAACCAATTAGTGATGTCCACCAGGCATTTCCTCTCAACTGTGCGTGAAGGTCTATGCTGAACTGAATATAGTCTGGTGGCCAGTGCTAATAATCTTGTCTATTGATTAGTGTGCTATTGGTAATGGACTTTTCCAAGTTTATCCATCCATCATACGACGTCATAATTAACTACGTGACGTGTACAGTGATGTCTTAATCATGATGTCATGAGTGATTTGATATAGTCCGTCTTTAAAGCTTTAGTTAATAGTCTGACACGTTGTATGAATTGTATGTCTTCACTATTTAATAAACATTCTGTTATGTTCTGTTATGTTCAATACTCATCAAAATCCCTATCGGGTATCACGACGAGGAAGCGTGTGCCCACTGCGCTGGGCTAATAAGAGTGCAGTGGGAGACTGGCTTTAAATAGTGCTAGGCTCTGACTCTTTTTGGTTCCAATGCATGTAGATAATGCGTTCCAGTCCCGGATCATTTGGGGAAGAAACTGTGCTTTTAGTCAAGGTGACTATGTGTAAGTGTTTTCAACATCCTCTTCTGCCTGGTACATGTACTAGGTACTCTATGTCAGAGGGGACTGTGACCATGTCATTTAAAACTGTACGTCTAGCTTTTTTACTTTTTACTAGAGGTTCCCAGTCAGGAGTTTTCATCATGGCTGTTACACTGTATTGATGTCTATAGTCCCTCAGTACAAATCGTCCTGCCTTATGTTGAATACGCACTATTTGGTGTTGCTCCCAGGTCGGTGTGGGTCCCATATTACTGAGGCAAATTCCAGAATTGACCGGCACATGGTGACATAGGCTGTTTCACGAAGCTTTTTAGGGCTGTTCTCAAGGTTGCGGCTAAGAAAACCTAGGGTTCGACTAGTTTTGGCACACATGTTTTCAATGTGAGTTGTGAAGCGCATGTCATCGCTGAACATGACCCCTATAAGTATGGGTTAGTGGTGACAGACTCCAAGATGTGGTTACATAACATGTGGAAGTGGGTAGACTTCTCACCGACTTGTTTCATAGAAAGAATGTAACATTTTGATGCATTGAACTTCATCTCCCAGTTCTGTGCCCATTCCTCAAGCCTAAGCAAGTCTTGCTGCATTGCATGATGGTCCTCAAGTGAATGAATTGGCCTATAAAGCAAGGCATCATCCGCAAATAATCACATCTATGACTTTATATTACTTGTTATGTCATTAATAGGCAATAGGCAGCAACAGCAGACAGTCAAATTAGTCTCAAAACATTTAACAGCTAATGTGTGTAGTTTTCTGGAAATTGATAGTCACTGCATTCTGGGATCAATTGATCCCAACACGATAAAGGTGTGGGTGGAACTTGGCTAGAGATGGGTGGGGCATAGCTAAAACTGGAAAGGTCGATTACATGTAAAATATTTGCCATATAAGTACAGACAAGATTAGTCACCAACAACAGCCAGGCCCCCATGTGAAAGATGCAATCCCTACTGGAATACCATTTTACTTGTAGAGCAATGGTTATAAAGTCAAAACCATGACAACATAATTAACTTCTCAAGATGAAATAATTGATGGAAATTAAGAAATTTTGAGTTATAAACACAATTTATACAATGCATACATGTACATGTATTATGATATAAATTTGTGATAATATTTAATAATTTTATCCATACGTAATTTATATTTAATAGAACAATTTTAACATTAATTTTTTAATCATAAAATACCTGACTTTTGAAATTAAATAATTATTTCTTCCTGCCAAAATAACCGGTACTCATTATTATGTTATATTGTAACATTCATTACCTCACTTATTTGACTTTTATGTTACCTCGTAACATTTATTTGAAAATTTCAATATATAAATATTCCTTGGCCAGGTACATTTACATGTAGTTTCACTAAAAATAATTTGTTTGAATAGGCGTTTCCATTTCCATCCCTAACACAATTCACAATTCCGTCCCTAACAAGTTTGACTTTTATGTAGTGGAACCTTGCAGACAAAGTCATAATATTAGTAATTAGTTAATTAATTTTTAGACACACAATTTTGAAGTGTCGTGGCATAGAAATGTTTTCATAAGAAAAATCCCCAAATACATGTACAATGTAATGCAATTATATTAATAGGAAAATGGCATAAAATAGTATATTCCGTCGCTAAAGTTAGATAATTAGTGTGTCAAGTATAATTATGCATAGCGCCCTAATGAAGACAAATTAAAAAAATTAGATTGTTACCATTGGGTTTGAAATAAATGAAATCGATCAAAATCAAACAGGTTTTTAACTGTGAGGTTGACACGTTTTTTATCTGACCATGACCTAGTTTTCACAAAAGCAACTTCTGAACTGCTGAGGGGAGTACGGGTAAAAATTTGGTAAATATGATTTAGAGACTACGGGCCAAATAAAGTTTGTTCAGGAGAAACCGATTGTACATGTATTTTTGTTACTCCCCCCCCCCCCAATAAATAAGGGGGTGAGGGGTTAACTAGATATAGCGTAACTTGCTTTGTCAGTCCGTCCATTCTATTCAAGGGATCGTTACCAATCTGGCGTGGGAGCTTGTCCTTGGTGGTCTGAAGAACCTATCATAATGTAATAATGAGTTTCCTGACGATACATGTAACTCGAGTTTGATTGAAGGGATCCTTACTAATCTTGGGTGGGAGGTTGTTCTTGGTGTTTCGAAGAACCCTACCGATTTTGGTGTCAACAGTGTAGGTCACGGTAACCAATCTTGGGTGGGAGGTTGTGCTTGGTGGAATGTAGCGGGTATACTTTACAACAAGCAATCTCTGATTGTCGTTCTTGTTTTTGTTGCAATTCTGGCGAAAACCTTCTAGTTGAAAAGGCTATGTTCCAGGTGAGCGATACAGGCCCCTTGTGCCTGTTGTGTCATTGATAGGAATATGCAGTGTAATATACACGTTACAGGATGTTCGCAAAAACGTTAAGCGTATGAAGCTTACAATTCACCTTTCCCACATATCCATCTATGAATCTGATGTCACATGATGTCATAATCAGGTAAGCGGCGTGTGGGATAACATCATAATCGTTACGTCATAAATGATTCTATTTGGCCGGTCTTTAACTGTTAAGTCTGACACGTTGAACGAATTGTATGTCTACTATTTAATAAACATGTTGTTGAATATTTTGAAACTAATTTGACTGGAGGCTGTTGCTGCCAAAGGCAGCAACAGTGCAAAGTCAAATTAGTTCCAAAATATTCAATATGTTGCCAGTATAATTTTCTGGAAATTGGAAGCCAGAAGTTCATCGATCGATCGATCCCAACACGAGCAGGATGTGTGTGGAGCTTAGTTAGAGATGGGCGGGGCATATCTAAAACTGGAACAGTCTCTTATATCTTCAATCGTCAGTGATATTGACATCGATGGTGGCACATTGGCGTAGTGAACTTTGAGACAATGTAGGGTCACTTATCTAATCTTTATTAATCATTATTGCACGAGATCTTCATTCCACAGTTTATAATTTAAGATGAATTATTCTCTTTTATCAAATATTTATTATCTAACATTTAAACTTTCCTTCTTAATTAACTAATTTCCTAAGCAAATGTCTTATAACACTTTTTCTTAATTCTTGTCAATATTATCTTTATATTTCAGTACAATTCATTATCCAACACGAGACCTTATGAAAGACTTATATTTCTTTTAGACAAATGATTCTGAATCTTATTGTTTCTAAGTCCAAAACTTATAACGAGAATGACAAGTGATTCCAAGAATGATCAAAAACGGAATGCCCAAAGTGGGCGCTTTTCCCTTTATAAAGGTTTCTGGACCTTCACGTGACCATTATTGATTTCTGGACACGTGTTCAATGAATTTCACCTACGTCATAGTCAGATCCAGCCTAGGTCATAATTTATTCCTGTATGTCATAGTGTCTCAGCCTGGATAACAAATTGGAACTGTCAAACTGAATAGTATGCATGGATTCTTGTAATTGCAAATCTGATAGAATCGAAGCCAGTAATGGACTTTTATACCGTATAGCATCCATGCATCAAGCTTCAGTTCTATATCAGTACCAAATCTGACAGTTTTCTCATTATTTTGGACCAACTTCTCCCATTACTGAGAGTTTTATGTGATCCCTGTATTATCTAGTACACTGTAGGACCCTGTCTTTTACCCAAACTAATTACTATAGATAACAGTTAACACGCACTGGCACTATGTATAATTCGTCTGCTCTGTATAATCTCTTCTTCCCCTTTTCCTTCTATTTAATTCTTAATTTCATTATTTATTGGAACAAAGCAATTTGCCTTGAATGAACTATTGAAGGCCCAGCATATGATATATGCCTCACCCTCAACAAAGCCAGAGCCTGGCTTTCCATCCTTTCATGGCCCATTGCCATTGCCTTTAACTTCAATCAAAGTCAATTGGAACGCGTACCTGCAGGCGAATTACACATCCGACCATATCCATCGGTTCCATAGAGGCAAAATTCGGACCAAAAAAACCAAACAAACGTAAAGTATAATCCATAATCATGCGTAGGCTGTTCACACGAATATTATCATAGTAAACAAGACAACCAGACGCATCGTATATTCGTAAAACCAAAAAAAAAATGTATACACCTGTCAACTTTATGTGCTCTCTTAAGCCCAAAACAGAGGAACAATTCCTCTCAAATCCAAATCAGATTCCATTCATTCCATCTACCAAAAGGTATGCAAAGTGTACTCAAACTATGTAAGCAAACATTAGGTGATTTCCGAGTAACCTGAATCCATCACAATCCCATCTATCGGAAATATAGTGTATCCGTGTGTATACATATTGCAACATAATCAACAACCACGGAAATCAAAATTGCAGATGTAACGTATTCACGCAACAACATCCATATTGACCAAATTTGAATGGTCTATCAACAATAATATATATATACATATGATATAGCACATAACTAATCAACAGTAAACCGAACACCATCTATGCACAGGACCATGCGCCCCGGCCTATCAGGATCTGAAATGGCTTGATGGCGCAACCTTGCTATCAACCTCAGGTGTGTACCTCTATGGCACCCAAACAGAAATACCCAGAGCCCTTTCCGCAACTCCGTTCATTAGATTAGGACTATTCCTGAAACACCATACCAACCGTCCTATGTCGAACCTCTATTTAAAATCAATAGATGGATAAATACACTCACTAATAACAACAAGTCATGCAAGTGATCCCATTCACACCTGTCATGACAAAGTATTCTATGCAATATGATACCGTGCCGATGAAAGAGAGAAATGAATACATTCAATCTTGTCAGCTACTCGTCCACACTTACACTATGCATTTACATGTATGTACTCATCCACAAAGGATTACATAACGAATAACAAATCAGTACAACATACGTACAATAGTACAATATCCCTGCGTTGTATTAAAGCATGTAGTCCGACACAATACATAAATAATCACCCAATAATCATTGGCAGTCCTTTGATTATTTAAGTATCTAGCAGAACACACTTCAGTGCGAATGAACCATAAACTCGAAGCATGGGAATTGTTAATAAGTAGTATACAAACATGCAAAGTATGGAAAGAGCAGCTTTACCATATAGTGACGCACTCAGCTGATTGCCCAGCGGAGTCCATGACCATACATGGCTACAAATTCAGCCATGCAGTCTTACATATATATATGTATATTTAACATTACCTGCACTGATGCTTTAACAACATGTATGTTATATATTATTTACTTAACCATAACTTTGGTCAACCATCATCAACCCCCAAAAAATGTGCATTAACATCATTATCATTAACATTTCCCTTCGACATAAATGAAACATATGGAAAAGATATATATTTAAACAATGGCATATTGTACATGCAATCATACTCTCATCCGAGATGACATAGAATGAATTATATTCACCCTCACTTACAAACCAGTTGCATCATCAAGATTCATACCATACTTTCGTCCATGTCAAGCGAAGTAAAGTATAACAAAACAATATATAATCAATAATATCTTGTCCATCATATTAGTAACCCGACAGGATACAGAAACAATCCAATAATCATTCACATTACACCATCATTCCTGTATCATGTAGGAATCAATTTTACCAAATGATAAGCAATTTATTGTGTATCCTTTCTAGTGTTAAGCACTTGTCATTTGCAGTGCAGATTCTCCATGATATAAGGGTTAATATTACCTAGTATGCTGTAACACGTTCACTGCCAAGGAATCCCTTGCATGTTATCCTCACACACCTTTGGCTTTACCTGTGGTTGTGAGCTAGAAAGGCCATGTACCCCGCCTTTCACATTGGTTACCCAATCTATAACACCTCACTGTATTGTGTCATATGAAATGTATATACTATAAACTGTATGATAATATTCACAGAAGTAGCTATCGAAATGAACTCGTAATCCATATTTATTCGATGCTTTCTAATACTGTGACGATTCCGAGAAATCAAATGTAGCAGTTAAATCGAGTCGGCGAACAACATATCAAGTTCACACTCCGCGGCTATCATCGCGATGTAATATATATATATATATAATAATATATAATGAGCTCTTTTATGTATGTATGTACGTATGTACGTATGTATGTATGTATGTAGTGACATGCACCAAACAAAAGGAACATAAGAAATATGTATGTGGTAAGTGTTGTGTGAAACAAAATAAAAATTGTTGAGGTATCTACAACCATTCGCATGTAAGTCCCTTTTTAATTACCAACCCTCCTGTGTAGCATTATATGGAATGGCTGGGTAAAGCGGAGCAGTTGCAGCAATTACAGGCTGAGTAGATTCAATTGGTTCTGTATCCACTGAAGGACGCAATTCATTAGGTCTAAGATAATATATGTATCCTGAGTGCATCAAGATCATATAGACATAGAATGTTTTGGACAATATGCGTTTCAAAACAGCGGTCTGAAACATGGGAACCGGAATTTCATTTGGAGGTTTCACATTCTCACCTGAAATTGCATTATGCAAGTCAAAATTACGCCATTGTGCACAAAGAGTAGAGCGAAATGGATGTTGGGTAAGAGTAAAATCAATCGGACATTCATACCGTCTACTGTACAGTAGCATTGGAGAAACTGGAGCATGCCAAACAGGCAAAGAAACAGTTTCCTGGGTGTCAGTGAGTTGTAGCAGAAGGTAAGTATGTTTAGGCGGTGTAAAAACATAAGATCTCAAAAGAACTAACACTACACCCAACAAAATAACGCCGATCAGAAACAAAGTGATTGAAGCTGGTGTTAAACGCAATATAATATCATTACTTAATGAGGTAGGAGGAG
Organism: Chaetoderma sp. LZ-2023a; assembly: GCA_034401795.1. Classification (NCBI taxonomy): domain Eukaryota; kingdom Metazoa; phylum Mollusca; class Caudofoveata; order Chaetodermatida; family Chaetodermatidae; genus Chaetoderma; species Chaetoderma sp. LZ-2023a. The sequence goes on from CM067375.1 coordinate 72,145,485, forward strand.
ATGTACTGGGTGTCTGCCACACCAACTTTGGCAGTGGTGGGGTCTGTTCGAGCGCATTAGCAGCTTTTGCCATCTGCACTATAGTCAGAGTCATTGCAAGGATACGCATGCGCCGGATAGCATATATACCTGCCACTAATGATATAGTGGCAATGATCAATGCAATGTACCCAACGATTTCCGGATTAACCATCATGTAAGTGGGTGGTAATGATAAATCACCCATTAGTAGTGAATCAGTCAATGTCTGATACACAGGCTTATCATCTTTAATCAAAGCCGCTGCCTTGGATAAAGACAAATCAAATGAATCATCTAATGCAACCAAACGTGAAAAATTGTGAGTAGGAATACGAAAAGACGGAATTTCAAACGGGACCAGCATTTTATGAAGTGTATCACCCAGAAGGTGTGAAAGATTACTAGGTGAAAAGAAATGTAATAGAAGACCCAGGTTCACCCCATATGATTTTGTAACGGTACCATCTAGATCATGACAGTTTGTGAGACTAGACAGAATGTAATAACCATTGGCTAACAAACTGCATGAACAAGCCAACTGTATAACACAAAATGCACACCCTCCTATGTCATTTACCTTCTTGTCACATGACAGTACAGCAGTACTGATATTTGACATTAGAATAGTAGCAGGTGCAATTTGAACAACATACGGTCGTGTATTGTTCGGTTTTAGTTTGAACTCGCACAGCTTATGTGCTTGACCTAGATCATTTTGATATATAGCCGACATGCATGATGGTTTGTTCAAAGACATAGTAGCTGCAATATTTGGACATGTAAGAAATAGCTTACCAGTACACAAAGTGTACTCAGAAGATGTCAAATGAAAATAACTGTCATTGTTTATGGCAAAATAATCAGGAAGACCTACCAACTCAGTGGTATGAGAAATAGCATCACTTAAAGGTACGGGATGTATATTTACTTGGTAAACAGTAAAAAGGTTGACATGTTGTGTAATCGGTATGTGTAATTGTAAAATAACTGAATCCCGATGTAGATAGGCATCGACATATTGATTGATATAATAATATCCAGTATCAAGGTGTGCAAGACGAAATTTAGGGTGTTTGTCCATTAATTCCTTCTGTATGTTTCTTAATGTCTCTTGCAAAAGCATTGGAGGGACCAGTGTAGGTGACAAACGATGATGTGCAAGCTCATTAACCGCCAGTAAGAATTCTTGAAGTACACTTTTGATATGGATAGCACTGTGCAAAACATCGACCATAAAGCGAGTCATCGTTAACCATTGCGTCTGCAAAGCTTCAGAAATGTTTGTTATTGTCTTCTGCACATATTGTAAGCTACGATGATTGTCATTTATAGCTTTCATATGATTTCGAAATCTATCATTTGTAGCAGCTATGAAAGACGACATATGTAATTCATGTGTCTGAAAATTCTTATTGCTGGATCTCATATGCTGTATAATCTTATTTACATGTGTAGCAACCCGTTGAACATCTGATGTTGTAGCAATTCCAAAAAGATGTTTAGCAATTGTCGCAACAAACGGAATGATTGCTCGACGTGTCCTTGAATCAGTAGAATGAGCTACATCTTGTGGCAAGGTTGTCTTTAATCTTTCCATAGATTCCCTAACATCAGTAAGTATAGACGCACGTAACGTAGAAATGTAATCAAAAACAATGCCAGCTTGAATACAGTAAGTATGATTACTGGCATTTCGTCTTTGTGCAGTTGGTAAGAGCTCACACGGATGTTCGTATGTAATTGGATGTATCGATGCATCAGGCAACTTCACTTCAAAAGAGTGTAACCAACTTTGTTCAGAAATGTCCATCAATGCAATCTTATTAAATATGACACCGAAATTAATCCTTTGTTTAATTTCTCTGTGTGGTCTACCTATCGCCAATGCAATGCTCACCAACACTAGGGACATGTGAGATAGCATGATCCACAGGTCTGTAATAGAAATGAAATAAAATTGTATAGAAAAGATGGAGATAAGCCAAGCATAAATTATAATCAAATTCATAGTAGTAGGAAGAGAAGACCTGTGAAAGATACATGAAATAGCCATATAGATATCATACATAGCTAAATGTTATTAGTCCCGGTGTGGGTTAATCATTACAATGCGCATGTACTACCTTCTACGTCTTACGCGACCAGTATGTGTGCGTGATGCATGAAATTCTCTAATTAGCTGGCCAGGCAATGTATCTGCCAACTGCCATGTAGGTGGTGACGTTTTATTTTTCCATCTGATCTTATAGTACTTCTTTCCATGTACATTTCTACATGTCATGATCCTGTCAACTTCATGAGTTACAGGTGTGTCATGTTCAGATGGATGTATCTACTGTGTTGAGCCGTCCAATTCAGGCACGTCAGTATCTTGCACCTGAATGTCTATCGGTGGAGAAGGAGTGTCAAGTTTGTCTTCCAATACTCCATCAGTAGCAGTCGATCCTTCCTCTTCTTCTGGATGAGCTTGAATTAATTCAGGATTAAGTTATTCTTCAGATTGTATGTACTCCAATGGCGGATTTGTAGGCCTTAGTTTCGGATCAACATAAGGTCGGAGGCGATTAGCATGTACATATGATTGCACCAGAGAGTTGTCAATACATTTACGTATCCTATATGTAACATTGCCTTGATGTGTGCATATGTAATATGGACCTATGTACTTGTATGTCAATTTTCTAGACAACCCAGGTTTAGTATGCGAGCAAAGAAGCCATACCTTTTGCCCAACACTATACTGAGGTGTACCTGTGTTCCTATCATAATATGCTTTGTACTTCTTTTGTGCCTCCATGATATTTTCCTTTGCTATTTCTCGTGTTATTTCTAAATTATTCATGATTGATTCTAATTGTGCACGTGGATTCACTGGTGGGGTTGTGGGTATTAACGCAACATCGATAGGCAGTCTGCACTCATGTCCAAACATTAAATAGAAAGGACTATATAAACTACTTTGAGTGGCAGGGCTAAATCTATATGCAGATAATATAGCTGGTACAAGAGCTGCCCAATCCTCATGATCAGGAGAGCAATACGCACGTAGCGTTTTGGAAATAACTCCATTCATCCGTTCCACAGCAGCATTTGTTTGTGGGTGATAAGAACTTGTATTTACTTTTGTTATCGAAAAGATATTGCACAAATCAGTCATCAATTTAGAAAGAAATGACAAGCCTCGATCCGTTATCAGATAAGATGGAGCACCATACCTGCAAATTATGTCTTTATAGAAAATGTCTGCTATTGTTGTGGTTTCCATATTACGTATGGGGAAAACTTCTGGCCACCTACTATAAGATTCTACACAAACCAATAAATAACGATTCCCTTGAGGATCCTGACGAAATGGACCAAGGATATCGAGGTGCCAGGTGTCAAATATATCTCTCACTGGAAGTGGGTGTAATGGAGCTGGTTTAGCATGTGCCTGACGTTTTGTTTGTTGACATATTATGCAAGATTTCACATAATATTGGATATCACGGTACATAGTCGGCCAGAAATATTTCTGCCTTATTGTTTGAAAACACCGTTCAATCCCCTGATGACCACCTGCCAGAAGGCTATCATGATATGAAAGAAGTATATCATCACGTAATGTATGCGGAACAGCTAATTGCTTAATCAACCTGTCAGCCCTACTACCCTTTGATCTCGGATAATATAAATGGTAAAGTACACCCTGGTCGATTATGTAATCCTGACTTTCTAGCATGACTCGTCTGGCAACTTTCTCATCCTCCGGAAGACTTCTATCTTGTATATAGTCAATTATTATAGAAAAATCAGGATCAGCCTTCTGAGCCACTGTCACAGCATCTTGATTGACAGCTAATATTTCTGTTGCATGTTGAATAGGTGTTATATTTGAATATTCTTTCTCAGCCAGTGCTATAGCATTTATAGCTGGTGATACATCATCTGGCTCAGCATCAGATCGAACTTTTGTGATGTCATCTGTCATTGGGTATGGACGTCTACTTAAAGTGTCAGCATTTTCATGTTTCCTTCCTGATTTATGTATGATCTCATAATCATATTGTTGAAGATATAATGCCCATCTTCCCAGACGACCACTAGTGTCTTTTGTAGCATATAACCACTTTAATGCAGCATGATCTGTGTATATATAAAATTTTGCATGCAACAAGTACTCTCTATATTTCCTGATACCAGCAATTACAGCAAGCATCTCTCGTTCATATATACAATATTTCCTTTCTGCATCAGATAGAGATCTCCCTCCATAGCTAATGACATACTCCTTACCATCATCATCCCGTTGTCCCAAAATATAACCCAAAGCAGTTCCACTTGCATCTGTATATATAGAGAAAGGTCTTTTAAAATCTGGGTATCTTAATACAGGTGGAGATAGCAAGGCCTGTATTATCGCCTTAAAAGATTCTTCGCATTTCTCATCCCATTGAAATTTTATATCTTTACGAAGCAAGGTGTTAAGAGGACTAGCTATGTCAGCAAAATTTGGTACAAAGGACCTATAAAATGAGGCCAAGCCAATAAATTGTCTAACGTGTTTCGCAGATTTGGGTCTAGGGTAAGTTCTTAAGACTTCTGTATTTTCAGGATTAACTTGTATACCCTGTGGAGTTAATATATGACCTAGATAACTAATGGATGCACGTGCAAAGTGACATTTTGAAGGCTTTAGTTTTAGATTGACAGACCTGAATCTTTCAAATACATTTTCTAAATGTTGAAGGTGAGTCTCAAAATCTGGACTAAAAACAATTATGTCATCGATGTATGCCATGGCATAATCCCAAGTGATACCTTTCAACAGTTCTGTTATAACCCTTTGAAAGCAGAAACTAGCATTCTTCAACCCAAATGGAATCCCACGGAATTGCAGATTGCCAAACTTTTCACTTTGAAAAGAGGTCTTGTGCGCAGTACTAGGATCTAATGGAACCTGAAAAAACTGGATGTAACATCTAAAGTGCTGAAAATCTGTGCATGAGAAACAGCTATTTGATCTGTTATAGTATCAAAATGTGGTATGCTGAACGTACTTTGTATTGTCTTTAGATTCAGGTTACGAAAGTCTAAACAAAGGCGAAATGACTTGTCTGGTTTCCGAACCATGACAACAGGTGATTCCCATTCACTATCACTAGGTTCCACTATCCCGGCTTGTAATAGCTCGTCTATTTGCTGATCAATAATCTCTCGCATCACAGGTGTCGACCGGTAGTATCGTCTGCGGACTGGAATCTCATCATAAGTTTCTATCTTATGTGCTGGGACCTTAGCCAAGCTCAATTCAGTCAGTTTCATTGCAAAAATATCATGATATTGTCCTAATAACATTAGCAATTGCTGTTTTTGACTATCTGTTATATCAGCCCCTTGTAAATCAAAGCCAAGATCCAATGCAAGTTTCATATTTTCAGATGTCCATTCAGTGTCCACAGCAGCTATGAAACCAGTCTCATTTTGTGAAGTATTCTGTGTAGCTGCTGAGGGAGAAAAATCAATAACCATCTCTGCAGACAGCGGAGAGAGCCTAGCAATGGGAGTCCCCCTGTCCAATACAACATGTGAATCAGTGTAATTGTAGAAATGCAAGCACAAGGTCTCCTGCCCGCTAGACAACACCGCGCGTGGAACCAATATTGATTTTTCCTCACGCAAACTATCCAATGGTTCTAGTAGCATTATCTTGGCTGAACATTGATGCTGCACTGGAATCACTATCTGCAATATGGAGTTTTTGGGTACCGTGATAGACTTTTTGATTTTTAAAAGGGATAATTTAGGTACATCTTGTGACAGTAAAGAACATTTTGACATCCCATCTTGTAAAAGCAATGTATTTTGAGTAAAATCAATGGTAGCCTTTTGTGTTTGTAAAAAGTCTATGCCAAAAATTATTGGATAAGCACAGTTTGGAATCACATGGAAGTCTTGAACAAGAGTAATGCCACCTATGTAAACAGGTAGACTTACAATACCCTTAACTTTAATTTGTGATCCATCCACTCCCTGAACCCAAGGTATTTTTGCACTTGTCAAAGGAAATATTTTATTTAGTTTCATATTTCGATATGTATCATAATTCATGCAAGAGATAATAGCACCTGTGTCAACCAAAGCATTCATACTGTGGTTATTCACAGAAATTCTGACATGATTATGGGAGGAAAGAGAGCTTATATAGACTGGAATTTCAGAAATTTGTTTTGTGTCATTCTTATAATTTTTAAGTGGATACATATTTTCAAAATTTTCCAGAAGTTGGCCTCCCTGTTTGGATGCTTTATTTTTCTGTTCAATCAGGTGAGGCCCGTGCCCCTATGGAGTTGGATTGCTTCTACCCCTTTGCCTGCAAACACGTGCAAAATGTCCGATTCTTTGACAATAGTTACATTTTAGCCTCAAAGCCGGACACACATGTCTGTTATTGTATTCACCTCCACAACGGTAACAAGAAAGCTGTCGTGTTCTCTGTAATTGCATGCCTGTATTGCCATTAACTGTCTGGGTGTAACGTGAGCCTTGATATTGATTTTGTCCATTTTCTCTCGTATTAAAATTAACTCTTGGTTTAAATGTGGGTGATGGCGGTGGTGTTCTCCTAGTTTGTATATTGCTAATCGTGTGTACACGTGTTGGTAATTTAGCTAATTCTGATTTGATCTCTTCAAGCATAGAAGTTATGTCTTCACTATTTGTCTGCTGTAGCCCAACCGCCTGCGCCGTTCTAGCCAAATCTGTGGCCTCTGTCAAGTTCTGTGGGTTTTTCAGCATAACATAATTACGTAAATGAGGCTTTAGTCCTCTGATAAAACACTCCAGGATTAGGTCATTTGATCTATCTAACATGGCTCCTAATCTTTGCAGTTCTGTTAAATAGTCTTCTACTGTTTCACTAGGCAATTGTTTTCTGCCAGAAAAAGCTTCTATCTGAATCCATCGGTTTGATGAATGTGGCTTAAACCGTTCCAAAAAGCGGTCACAAAGAATCTGAAATGACGTAATTTCTGTCATAGGAAGTAAATCCACCCATGTTTGAGCAGAGTCTTTCATTAATAAACAAAAATGATCTATCTTTTGTTGATCGTTCCATTGTTTTAGTGCTGCATAACGGTTAAATCTTTTTATGTACGAGTCCGCATTTTCATTTGCCCGTCCGTGGAAAAAGTCAAAAAGAGGCATTGCTCTATCCATATTAATCCTATTTGATAATCCACTAATGCTATTATGAAGTTCTACTTGAATACCATCACATTTCTCATCAATTGCCCTTGTAATTTTTGCCCAGTTTCTGGTATCATAGTTAGCATTTTGTGGATGAACTGTGTTGTCCATCATACTTCATGGCTGTATTAAATAAGTTCATGCAGCCGTTGCCTAAGTAATTTTTATCTCTCTTCTATCCAAAGTCAATAATATTCGTAATGTCACTATTTTTACGGCGTAGATTGATTACTTTAAAATTGGTTGAATATTTTAATCTAGTAAGGTTCTTTGTTGTTCATTTTCCTAATCATATTAACAGCTCTATTATGCGCAGTCACTTCAAGAAAATCAATACATGTGCTGTAGTCAAATTGTTTGTATTACGCTCGTGCATAGCTCAGGTCAAGCAGATAGCATTCCAAGCTGGCTCTAAAATATCAGTATCGATCAGTTTTGTTCATGCTCATTTTCATTAATTAAATCTCTTACCGGATTGCTGGATCTGAAGATATTACCACTGAATACTTGCACAAAACTTGCAGAAATTGTCCGAGAATTGTACCCGAAGATACTCCACCACTTTATCACCGTTCGGTTTGTGGATCTGGGGGACGATCCACCCTCAAGCGGATGATAATCTCTCAAAACACAATGATGGTCGTTAAGTTTCAATATTCAGTGGTTCTTATTCTCTGAACGAATTAAGCTTAATCACAACTTTGAGACAATGTAGGGTCACTTATCTAATCTTTATTAATCATTATTGCACGAGATCTTCATTCCACAGTTTATAATTTAAGATGAATTATTCTCTTTTATCAAATATTTATTATCTAACATTTAAACTTTCCTTCTTAATTAACTAATTTCCTAAGCAAATGTCTTATAACACTTTTTCTTAATTCTTGTCAATATTATCTTTATATTTCAGTACAATTCATTATCCAACACGAGACCTTATGAAAGACTTATATTTCTTTTAGACAAATGATTCTGAATCTTATTGTTTCTAAGTCCAAAACTTATAACGAGAATGACAAGTGATTCCATGAATGATCAAAAACGGAATGCCCAAAGTGGGCGCTTTTCCCTTTATAAAGGTTTCTGGACCTTCACGTGACCATTATTGATTTCTGGACACGTGTTCAATGAATTTCACCTACGTCATAGTCAGATCCAGCCTAGGTCATAATTTATTCCTGTATGTCATAGTGTCTCAGCCTGGATAACAAATTGGAACTGTCAAACTGAATAGTATGCATGGATTCTTGTAATTGCAAATCTGATAGAATCGAAGCCAGTAATGGACTTTTATACCGTATAGCATCCATGCATCAAGCTTCAGTTCTATATCAGTACCAAATCTGACAGTTTTCTCATTATTTTGGACCAACTTCTCCCATTACTGAGAGTTTTATGTGATCCCTGTATTATCTAGTACACTGTAGGACCCTGTCTTTTACCCAAACTAATTACTATAGATAACAGTTAACACGCACTGGCACTATGTATAATTCGTCTGCTCTGTATAATCTCTTCTTCCCCTTTTCCTTCTATTTAATTCTTAATTTCATTATTTATTGGAACAAAGCAATTTGCCTTGAATGAACTATTGAAGGCCCAGCATATGATAGTGGCTTAAACCTCTAATTGCTACTCATGCTGTTGAGATTCTTAGCTTGAGTACCAGGGTCAATTTATAAATTGAACGAGACTTACCAGTAAGGCGATTTTCGATTCTAATTCTATCCACAAGTCCGGACGCAATTGTGGTCACATGAGATAACGTGCATGTGCACTAAATATCAGTCTTTAAAGAATAATTAATTTCATGCATCTGCAAATCCTTAAGGGAGGGCAAAAAATTTCCCTAGCAATGAATAACACTTTTTTAAATAACTAGCAATTTTTATACCCACAATTGAGTGGGCATGTGACCCGAACTCCGTCTGGACTCGTGGATAGTATTAGAATCGAAACTCGCCTTACTGGTAAGTCTCGTTCAATTTATAAGTTTTATCCACGAGTCCTATGACGCAATTTGGTCACATGAGATTTTAAAGTGTCAGATGCTTGAAATTAACTAACAGAAAGATCCTTTCTATGAATACCTGTAATCATTATGAATTATTAATAATGAAGTTGGTATTACCTTAATTTCCACTCGAACCTTGCATGATAGCAGCTCCAAACGATCTATCCGGCTCCTCCCGAACAGACCTCAAATAAAACTTCTCGAAAGTCCTTTCGTTCGACCATCCAGCCGCTGCCAAAATGTCTTTCGTAGATACTCCCCTATCTGCTGCTACAGACACTGAAGCTGCCCGACAACTGTGTGGCTTAAAGACACTACTAGTATCTACCCCTGGCAATCTCATAATAGTTTTGATCCACCGACCAATGGTATCAACTGAAACTTCTCCATATGGCTTAATTGGACTGATAAAAAGTTTTGAAGATTTCCATAACTTCCTCGTCCTATTAATATATTCTTTAAAAGCTGTAAACACACACAAACGAATATCTGCATCATACTTCGAAATAGTAATGGTCAAAGCTGAATGACCAGGTCTGGCTTGTTCAAAGTCAGCAAATAATTGAAAACAAACTTATCCTGAAAGGTCTGCATATGATCTAAGTCTAACAACTGCAATGATTGGCAGTGTTGAGCGGTAACCAGACTGACTAACATCACTACTCTAAGGGTTAGATCAGATAAGCCCAATGACTGGACCAAAGGTTGTTTACGAAAGTGATCAAATACAAGATTAACATTCCAAACATCAGAGTAACGAGGTAGCGAATGTCTAAGCCTAAACACTCCCCTAATAAATCGACAAATTAATGAGTTTGTCCCTATTGAACTCCCATCATCCAAAGATATGATTGAAGAGAGAGAGCACTTCTAGCTGTATTTATACCGCTATATCCAGAAACATTCTCAAATATAAGCTAAGAAATTCCAAAACCATGTTCACAGATAGCAAAAACGAATTACATGTATATCTCTTGTTTAAACAAAAATGTTCCCACTTAACAGCATAGTTAAAATATTGTTTCTTCATTGCAGTACGCCAACTGTGAAGCATTATCTTGATGGCTACATCTGGACCCCCCCCCCCCCCCCATCTCCTTCTTAAGGCTTCCCTGATAAATAACAGGCCATCAGGTTCAATTTGTGTCCTATCAAATGTACCCGGTCTGAGAAAGGGAGCATGACTAACCTCTGTGTCCAGTGAAGATGAAGCAGTTTCCTGACTTGCAGTTTGATCAGCTTTGGATACCAAACCTGAGTTGGCCAATGCGGAACCACAAGAATTCCTGTTGCCCGCTCCTCCCAAATCTTCTTGATGACTGGATACGATGCTAAATGGAGGGAAAGCGTAAAAATGTTTGTCATGCCAGTCAACAGTAAATGCATCTACTGCCAGAGTCCCTGGATCTGGCATCCATGAAATATATTATTTTAATTGACAAATCAATCTAGAGGCAAATAACTCAATGCTAGGCGATTGGAAATGTTGAGCAATAGTCTTAAACACCTCGGGGTCTAACATCCATTCTGTCTCATCTTTAAACAGCCTGGACTGTGGATCGGCTTCATTGTTCATAGAACCAGGCAAATGTGTAGCAGAAATCCAAACATTAGTAGTTATACACCACAACCAAATCTCTTCCCGTCTCCTATTATCCAATTCAGCATTGGCATGAGCCAACACAGCAACAGAGTCAATGATCTTAGTAATCATATCAGCAATTGTATGGTTGCCAAACTCTTTAGTTCCTACTTTTGGGGCAACAGCCACAGAGTCTGCTAATTGTAGCAATGCAAGCATGCCTTTGACCAGTGAAGCTTGTGCTTTTTGCAGTTTAATGTCCCGAGAGCGACATCCTGGTGAAACTGTACTCCAAATCTCGCGGTTAAGCCGCGTCACTGCTAAAATTTTGCAGTTTCCGGGACAGTCATACTGACCCGTTTTTTCTTTAACTTTATCCTCAGACAGTCTAGTTTCCATTAATTTATTAACTAGCTTTGCAATGTCTTCGTCGATAGGCTCGCTACGCTTATCCGAGAGATCATAATAACCTTCTAAGCCTGACAGATCTAGTCCAGAAGCACCTGATTTTGATGTAGTCTGTTCAGAAACTTCCACTTCCGGTGGAATTTCCCCGTCTTCAGCTTCCGCCCCGCACGATTCCTCCGCGTACGATTCCGAAACTACATCCATGAGTTATTCCAGTGTCTCATAAATTCCCCTGAACCGACTTTTGTAGCGTACAAAACTCATCCCGCGAAATGGGCTGACCATCATTAGATGTCACGTCAGCTTTATCCAATCCCTTTCCTGAACCGGAAACTGAATTGTCGGCTGAATTCCCACCATCAAGATCATTCTGAAGACTTGACAGAATTGTCTGCAAATCAGATTCTTCAGTCGCCATTGTTCTCTTTCTTAGAAACTTCTTAGAACAGAAATTGTTCCGTGAATTACTTCTCCCGAAATTAACTAATGAATACAAAACTCGCGCTAAACTTCGTCATACAAATGAAGGGAGACAATTGTGTCCCCTTCCTAATATATCTCTAAGTATTTCCGAAACTTTTCAACTTTTCGTAACGAATAAAAACTTTGACTGAATGCAAAAAATGTGGTGTGCGTAATGATATTTAGTGCAGATGCGCGTTATCTCATGTGACCAAATTGTGTCATAGGACTTGTGGATAGAATTCCATGTTTAGGCATGCGATCAATGTGTAAGAACCTGCACTGTACTATACGTAGCATGACACATCTTTTGGAACAGATGTAAAGCAGTCAGACCCATCTTGCATGATGTCTGCCATGAAGGACGCAAAAAGTTCACACTGACGAGGCACAGTTAATATTCTCAGGGATCAATCTACCTGTATGAAATCATTAACCATTAAATTAGCCTATTTTGGGATTTTAATAGCCAAACATGCCAGATATTAACTCTCTTAGCCAGTAAATTAACATATTTTGGGATTTTATTAGCCAAATGCTATTTGTGATACTTATCGTTCCTCAATTTATATTGTATTGTACTGATGGATTATAGTATGTAGATTCCATATAATTCATTTCCTGCATACATGGCATAAGGCAGCAACAGCTTTCAGTTGAATTAATTTCAAAATTGTCCACAACTTACATGTACAAGTTACATGAGGTTCTTTTTCCATTGACGCTCTTGAGCCATTAAATTAGCCTATTTTGGGATTTTATTAGCCAACTATGAGAATTATTCTCAAAAACTAATTGACGAGTTTGTGCAAAAAGTGTACAATGTAGGTCGGCCCATGATAGTTAACCCATAGCACTCTGATGTCTCTATTCTATCTTTTACTGCGTCAATAGAAAAGAAACTGGTGTACATTTTTCACCAATTTTGGTGGACGATGTTGCTGTCTACGACGGCACCATCTTCCACCAAATTTGTTGTAAAATGAACACCAGCTCCTCTTTTACTTTAATTTGAAATTTTTTAATTTTGACATCAGAGTGGCATGGGTTAACAAGGTGTGCCAGTAGTGAATGTGACGCTCTAATAATGTAAATTACATGTGCATGTGTAATTCTGTAAATAATAACATCTGTCAGCCCTGGAGCCAGTGATGTATATAATGTCTCCATGACGCATTACATATACATTTATACCTGAAGCCTGTAAGACGGCTAACACCCTATCACTGGTATCTGGGCTAGAAATTAGTTTTTAGCTTACCTTGCCTTTCCAGGCCTGAAAGGCCAAGTGAGGTTATGTCGTGATGACTGTCCGTCGTCAGTCCATTGTCCGTCTATCCATCTGTCAGCTTTTTCTTTAAACGACTTCTCAAGAACCACTGGTCCGATTTCAATTGTATTTGACAGGAAACATCGATAGGGAATGTAAATCTAAGTTTGTTCAAATGCAGCCGATCGGCCAATTTGATCAGCGACCATCTTGGATTTTGGCCAATTTTTAGAAACTTATTAAAAAATCTTTTTCTCCAAAACCAGTTGGGAGATTCCCCTATGAAAAGGTTTACTTTGCGGATAACTAGCCGCTAGTTGGAGGCTAGTTTGCAGCAAAGGAAAAACTGAGGGACAGGATTTAACATGGACTAGTGGCTAGAAGTTAACCTGCCGCTAAGTGGTGGCATAATTAAAACTGAGCGGCTGGTTTGCAGCAGAGTATGTGATTTGCCAAAAACTGAGCGGCTGGTTAACATTAAGGACTCTGTTTCTCACAAACTGAGTGGCTGGTTAACACGAAGGACTGTTTCTAAAAAATTGAGCGGCTGGTTAACATGAAGGACTCTGTTTCTCACAAACTGAGCGGCTGGTTAACATGAAGGACTCTGTTTCTCACAAACTGAGTGGCTGGTTAACATGAAGGACTCTGTTTCTCACAAACTGAGCGGCTGGTTAACATGAAGGACTCTGTTTCTCACAAAGTGAGCAGCTGGTTAACATGAAGGACTCTGTTTCTCACTAACTGAGCGGCTGGTTAACATGAAGAACTCTGTTTCTCACAAACTGAGTGGCTGGTTAAGATGACGGACTCTGTTACTCACAAACTGAGCAGCTGGTTAACATGAAGGACTCTGTTTCTCACAAACTGAGCGGCTGATTAACATGAAGGACTCTGTTTCTCACAAACTGAGTGGTTGGTTAACATGAGACTCTGTTTCTAACAAAGACTATTTTCCCAGCCTGAATTTGAAAGAAAGGTCAAAGGGGAAATTACCATCTAGTATAAGTGGTCTTTATAGCAGGTTGGACTGCATTTTATCCGTTTCATAATTTGGCTGAGTGGCCCACCTCAGTTATCAGTTAGCTCAGTTCTTTGCTGTTGACAAATTCATTGCTGCCTCAGAAAGCAACAACTTTCAGTCAAATAAATTCCAAAATATTCAACATTATAGAGGTCAGAGGACACAATGCATATCCTAGATATTTACCTAGCTGAGGAGAGTGGTTAATTAATGTGTAATTGGAGTTTTATTTCTACCATCCCAGGTGATGTATCACCTGACAGTTTTTATTGCCAAAGTAGATAAAAACTAAATTAACAGATTAACCTTTTTTCTCCAAGTGCTACCTAAATATTTAAGATATGTATTATGTGCTCTGACATCTATACTGTTAAAATATTTTGAAATGTGTTTTATTCATTGAAAGTTGTTGCTGCCTTAGGCAGCTATGACTCAGTCAAATTATTTTCTAAATAAACTCCAGCATCGCAATTAACCATGGCCGTACCTGCTGCTAACTTGGCCATTCAACCAGATGTACATGTGTTAAATGGATGATTTGGAATACACTCAGTTGAGCCTACCCTAAAGACCACCTGTACATGTATTAACACTCACTAATGAATTCCCTATATTTTCAAAATATCCATGCAGTAAAACTTGAATATTTTGAAATTAATTTGACTGGAAGCCATTGCTGCCTAATTCACTGTATTTGCTAAGCAATGTATTTGAACCTTTATTAGCCATTTAATGGTCAAGTCAGCTGAAACCTGTCTCTGCAGTGGTCTTGAGGAATGTCCATTTGCAGGGCAGGATGCCTTTTTGAAAATTTACCACTGGTCAGGAATAACTGGCACAATAATCGAGCCAGTTATTCCAGTGAGAAATTTTCAAATTTGACCACATCTGGGCCAGTAAATGGACATATACTGAAAATTTCAATTTTACTGAAAAATCTTGATCATTAAAGGGTTAAGAAACCAGCTGCTATAAGAGACTGCCTTCTGATTCTCACTTGGGTGGTGGCTTAAAGGTGCATATTCACCAAAATCCTTGAAAATTAGTGTTAAAATTGTATACTGTGTACTTTTACAGCCTTAAATTGTGTGCCTCGATGGAATGAAACGAAATAAATCTTAGCATATGATGGTTTCATTCCGCATAAATAAATTTCATATTTTAGTTGTGGATTTGAAATTGTGGCACGAGTGAGTTCCTAATAATTCAAATTTACAACTTAAAAAATTATATTAATTTATACGTAATGAAATCATCATATGTTAAGATTGATCTCATTTCATTCCATCTATGCACACACTTTAAGCCTATAAAAGGAATTAACAATTTAAACAATTTTATTTTCAGTCATTTTGTTGTGAATATGCACCTTTAATACAAGTTTGACTGCATGTCATCAATTTCTGTTGTTAATACTGATTTCTTCTATTTTCGCTTATATATTGTTCAAAAGCACGCTTGCAAATGCAGTACACAGATTGTTTGCAATATCACAAAAACTAAACCATTTGACCCAAGATCAAAATACTTCCTTGTCCTGAAGTCTACTCGTCACTGCGTCATGCACATACCTGTTTCAAGTTTCCCAAATGGGATAGGAGGAGTTGCATAACAATCGATAATTACTGGCAAATTTTGACCTTTTGACCCCCCCCCCCCCCCCCCCCCCCCCCCCCCCCCCCCGACCCCCTGGTCTCAGCCCGGGGGGTGGGGGGTCAGAACAAGATTCCAAAAGTGTCGTGCACACCATTGCCCATAGGTATAATCATCTCCAAGATTTCAAGTTTCTATCTTAAATGGTCTAGAAGGAGATGCATTACAATCGATAAGTGCACAGATGGCTCACATACACACTGGTCGCATCACATAATCCCCACATTTTCTTCGAAAAGCATGGGGATAAAAATGGCTATGGATCACAGAATTAGTGGTTAATTTCTGCCCATCAAGGCTAGCGTTCGCGATAAGATATGATGGTGAAATGTTCAGATTGTATCCTTTGGGTGAGTTCACTACTGAATACACCAACACAATATGGAGCTCTGGATTCAATTCAGATGAAACTTTGATAGAAATAGTCGAGAGGCGAGCTAATGTTAATGTCTGGCTTGTATTTATTATTGAGTATTACATGTAGCTCAACTCCCATGACAGTGATTTTGGTCTTCAAGCATATATATTTATATATAATCTCTGTGTGGCATGATTTATGTGTACGTGCATGCATTTTATGTTAATGTCTAACCTATTTTGAAATCTAGGATTAGTTGGGATTTTCTTGAATAAAATTCAAGCTAGCTCGGATTATCTTGAATTTCCAGATAGCTGGGACTTTCCGGAATAAAATCCAAGCTTAGGCTGTGATTTTCTTGAACGTTCAAGCTGGTTTGGATTTTCTTGAATGTTCAAGTTAGCTGGAATTTTCTTGAATTTTAAGTGGCCAATACTGGCAAGCTACCTGTAGCTTGGATTATCTTGAATGTTCAAGCTAGCGGGGATTTTCTTGAATGTTCAAGTAAGCACAGATTTTCTTAAATGTTCAAGCTATCTGGAATTTTCTTGGATTTTAAGTGCCCAATACCAGCAAGCTAGCTTGGATTATCTTGAATGTTCAAGTTTGCTTGGATCTTCTTGAATGTTCATGCTATCTGGAATTTTCGTGAATTTTACTTTAACTATGCCTTTTTTCGATTTTCTTGAATTATCTTGAATTTTATGTGTCCAATATCAGCAAGCTAATCCAAGCTACATGTATTCCAAGTTAATAAAAGCTGGGATTAGCTGGTTTATTCAAACTCCACAAAACTTGGATATTCATGAACATCCAACCTTTTTTTGCCGTGGCAGGTGGTGGGGTTAGGTCAGCTACATGTGTAAGCCACCTATCTGAAAAGACACAAGTGCTTGAATATGCCAAGACAGGTCATGTCTAATAGCCGTGAATGATGGCCTATCATTTCAGATAGTTACAGTAGAGCTCAGACATAATTTACAATGTTGCCAAAAGAAGAGAAAATGAACTGTTGAATATTTTGGGCTTACATTGTAGTTCTACAAATGTATTAGGTAGCAATGGCTTACAATCATAAATCCAAAGTATTCAACAGAAGATTTCTTACATCCTGTTCCAAATTGTACGAATTACCATGTTTATTTTTATCCCCCTCGTCTGGAAGACAGGTGGGGGGGAGGTATATATAGCAATCAGCATGTCCGCCCATCTGTCCATCCATCTGTCTGTCTGTCCCCATCTTGTCAACGCAACTCCTAGAGGTCTCAATGGATTAACTTAAAATTTCTTCCACATCAGTATCATGTGCAGATGTGCATTTGGTTTTTCTCGCGGCCAAAAAATTGTTCATTACAGAGTTATCCCCCTTTAAATATCTTAAAGCCAATACATAGACTGCATTGCCAATCATTTCTTGTCAACGCAACTCCTACAGTTTGGCTCCGATTCTTTTGAAACTTGGTAAGTGTTATCAGTACCATGTGAAGGTGTGCATTTGCTATCCCTCTACCTGTACGTCCATCCGTTTGTCCAAAATCTATGTATGTCCATCTGTCAGTCCATCCATCTCTGACAATTATTTCTTGTCAATGCAACTCCTCGTAGAGGTCTCTATAGATTAACTTTAGATTTCGTCCACATTATCAGTATCATGTGCAAATGTGCATGTGCTTTTTTTGCGGCTGACAAATTGCTCATTACGGAGTTATCCCCCATTTAAATATCTTAAAGCCTATACATAAACTGCATTGCCAATCATTTCTTGTCAACACAACTCCTACAGTTTAGCTCCGATTCTTTTGAAACTTGCTGTGTGTCATCATTACAACATGAAGATGTGCATGTGCTATCCGTATACCTGTACATCCATCCATCTGTCCAAAATATATGTATGTCCGTCTGTCTGTCCATCCATCTCTGACAATCAATTCTTGTCAATGCAATGCCTAGAGGTCTCAATAGATTAACTTTAAATTTCATCTACATTATCAGTATCATGTGCAGATGTGCATGTGCTTTTTTCACGGCCAAAAAATTATTCATTGCAGAGTTAGCACCCTTTAAATATCTTAAAGCCGATACATGTACATAAACTGCATTGCCAATCATTTCTTGTCAACACAAGTATTCATGAATATGCAAGCTTTTTTTGGCCTGAGGAACTCCCTGCATTTACAACCTTACTCACTGACATGCTGTCCAAGCTCTTCACTACATTTTATAACTTTTCTATAATAATTTCACACATAGCATCCCAGGCCAAAGTAAGCTTGGATATTCATGAATATCCAAATTCTGTGGAATTTGAATAAGCTAGCTAATCCCAGGTAATCCAAGCTTTTAATAACTTTCAAGATAATTCTAGAAAATCCTAGAAAGGCCTACATTTGTACACTTAGTTAAAGTAAAATCCAAGAAAATTCCAGATAGCTTAAACTTGAACATTCATGAAAATCTGAGCTAACTCAAACATTCAAGAAAATCCCTGGATTTTATTCCAGAAAGTCCCAGCTATCTAGAACTTCAGGAAAATCCCAGCTAATCGTAGCTTTTGAAATAGGATAGACATTAACATAAAATTCATGCACGTACAATGTACACGTAAATGCTGCCACACAGAGATTATATATAAATATGTATGCTTAAAAACCAAAATCACCTTGATGGGAGTTGAGTTACTCAATAACTAATACAATTTCAGCCAGACATATATATATATATATATATATATATATATATATATATATATATATATATATATATATATATATATATATATATATTTATATATATATATATATATATATATATATATATATATATATATATATATCAATGTATGAGTTTCTGACTGATTTGTCTGTTATTCTTATAGGCAGAGGTTGTTAAAGCTCTCGTGTTCCATTAAATATAGACACTTTTGCATGAGATATGAGATGCCTGTTCAATTTACCCAGCATGCAATGCTACACGGCATGCAGTGCTACCCAGCATGCAATTCCCTGACTCCATAATCGTTGTAACTGTTGAACGCCGTATTCGTTTAGTCTATTGTCTGCACAAGCCAGGATTTCTCAAACAAAACCAACCTGCTTGCACGAGCAAATAGTCATTTGTCCTCCAGCTCTGGAAGCGTAAGCATGTACGTAGGGCATATTCATGGCAGTACATTCGACAGTCTGTATTTCAACACTGTTCAGAGAAAGTGTGTCAATGTCCAGGAGAAAATAGGAGAAAGCTTTTATATACATTGACAGTAATTTGCAGGAAAGTTGTTGCTATCAATGACAGCACCAACATTCAGTCAAGTTGTTGTCAAAATAATTAGTATGTAATGCACTTACTACCTGCTATATATGTCATACACATTTTATTGAAAAGAGTTGGTGCAACAGCTTTCAGTCTGTGTTATAAAATAATCATCATAAATTTCAGTCAACACAGATTTGAAGTGCAATTTGACTAAGTTGTTGCTGACTAAGACACGAACAACGTTATCAAATTGTTGTCCATAGAAGCACACAGTGCTCAGTATTACTATCTAAGTAGAGTGTGTGTATATGGTCAAAATACACTTTGCGTGCTGCACGAAGTAAATATTTCGCCTACCGTGCGTACTTATCTGTTCGACCAATGCATTTCAAACAAATGCACAAATCTGTCAACGAAACATACACACCATTTGCTAAGCATTCATTCTTGGCGAGAAAGCATATATAGGCCTACGCTCACTGTACCTATATAGTAATATATTGATTGTGTGAATAATAATTTGACAATGTTGTTAGTGCCTTAGAAACCAACAACTTAGTAAAATTGCAATTCAAATCCGTAGTGAGAGTCGACTAAAATTATGATCATTATTTTAGAATATAGCGACTGAACGCTGTTGTAGCAACAATTTTCATTCAAATTACTATTAAATCTGTACCAGGTAGTAATCGCATTACCTAACAATTATTTTGACAGTAATTTTACTAAATGTTGTTGCTGTCATTGATAGCAATAACTTTCACACAAATTATTTTCAAAATATATTAAAGCTTTCTCTAATTTTCCTCTGGAAATTGACACAGTTGCGCTGAACAATATTGAAATGCAGGCCGTCTAATGTATTACTGTGACTACACCCTATGTGCATGCTTACGCTTCCAGAGCTGGAGGACAAATGACTATTTGCACGTACAGGCGGGTTGGTTTTGTTTGAGAAATCCTGGCCTATACAGACAATAGACTAAACGAATATGGCGTCCAATAGTTACAACGATTATGGAGGCAGGAAATTCCATGTTGGGTAGCGTTGCATGTTGGGTAGCGTTGCATGCTGGGTAGCATAACAGGGGTAAATACAACAGAAATCAGCAGGCATCTCATATCTCGTGCAAAAGTGTCTATATTTAATGGGACACAAGAACTTTAATGTACCATATTATTTAGAAAGTCATGATCACTAAATTAATTACATAGAACTGAAAAAGCTATATCAAAACTGGTAACTCTGAATAAATCTCTGGAAATCACTAGAATACATACCTCAAAATACAGTTCTGTTTCCATTTAAGGTTACTGATGCTAAGCATTCTATCTAACAGTATTGTCAGTGATTCCAAACTATCATATTCTATATATCCATACCTGGTAATGATCAATGCAATGAATGTACTGTTTGCTTTTCTGCATAGACTTTAAATTTCCCACCAATTTACCAGGTTAAGATCACCTCTACATGACTACACAACCTGCTCTTGCCTTAGTGCAAGCTATTGCATGGTAATCCAAGGTAGCGTAAGTGAGTCTACAAATTCAAGGATATTCAAGTAGCTTGGATTCGTTTATGCCTGGCAAAACAAAGTCCTAGAAAATCCAAGCTAGCTTGTATTCTGTCAAATCAGAAAGGTTCAAGCAAATCCAAGACGCTATTTGCACTGTTTCATGATAACATTCAAAAAGTCCTAGAAAATCCCAGATAGCTTGAATTCTGAGAGGTGGGATTTTCAAGATGTTCAAGCCACTACATAAGGTCAAAGCTAATTCAAGAAAATCCAAGCTGGTATGGGTTGAATAATTTTCCAATAGCTTGGATATTAAAAAAAAATCCAAGCTAATCAAAGTTAACATGAATTTTATTTCACACAGGATACTAGTTTCCAGACAAACTAGCTTTCACCATTCAAACATGTCTGTTCAATAATTTGTAAAAACATCTATTTTCAGCAATATATTAAATTCAATGCAGTCCTTAATAATATCAGGTTTAAGCCTCATGTAGCTACTTAACCATTGTAATGCTGAATTTACTGAATTAAATTATTATGGCAGGCAGACTGGTCTGCCAGCAATATGGATTCCATTTTAGAATAATTATTATAAATTGTTAATATATGGGTTCAGCAGTATAATGGTTAAACCTCTATATTTAAAAATCTATCTCATAGTATGAGGATTAACCCCCTTCATTTCAATGCTGTACTAATTGTATTTACTTTTTATACCCTGGCAAAAAATCTGGCGGGGTATTATGTAATGCGGGCGGGCGGGCAGGCGAGTGGGTGGGCGGGCGGGCGGTCGGTCGGTCGGGCGTGCGGGTGTGCAGGCGGCAGAGTGGTTTCCGGATGATAACTCTGTTACCGTTTGTCAGATTGCATTGAAGCTTCATAGGGTGGTTGGTCTTGGGAGGAAACCTATCAAAATCGACGATGATCCGAAATCCAAGATGGCAACCAGCCACCGGTGGCCATCTTGAGAAATGGTTTCCGAATGATACAGTAACTCCGTAACTGTTTGGCGGATCGCATTGAAACTTCATAGAGTGGTTGGACTAGGTCTGGGGAAGAAACCTATTGAAATCGACGATGATCCGAAATCCAAGATGGCTGCCAACCACCGGCGTCCATCTTGAAAATCGGTTTCCGGATGATAACTCTGTTACCGTTTATGGGATCGCTTTGAAACTTCTTGGAGTGGTTAGACTAGGTCTGGGGAAGAAACCTATCGAAATTGCCAATGATCCAAAATCCAAGATGGCCACCAGCCACCGGTGGCCATCTTGAAAATTGGTTTCCAGATGATAACTCCGTTATCGTTTATTGGATTGCTTTTAAACTTCATCGGGTGGTTTGACTACCTCTGGTGAAGAAACCTATCTAGATTGACAATGATCCGAAATCCACGTTGGCCGCCAGCCACTGGTGGCCATCTTGAAAACTGGTTTCCGAGTGATAACTCCGTTACCGTTTATCGGATCGCTTTGAAACTTGGTAGAGTGGTTGGACTAGGCCTGGGGAAGAAACTTATCGAAATCGACACTGATCCAAGATGGCCGCCAGCCAAGGGATGCCATCTTGAAAGTTGGTTTCCGGACGATACCTCCTTGACCGTTTAGTGGATCGCTTTGACACTTAATAAGGATTACTGGTCTGATGGGTCTGAGGAAGAAATAAATATTTTCTGATGGCTGTCATTTATTAGTTTGTCATCATGGCAGGGTATTATGCGCCGTTTGCGGAGCTGTTGTTATAACAGTCATACAATGCAACTACTGATCATTTTGCAAATAATTTAACAGAAAATGATTACTGTGTTAGACAGCAACAACTTTCAATCAAATCATTTCTCAAATGTTCAGCAGAATAAGTATGGCATCATAAATTGCAATACATATTTGTATGCTGTAAGGCTCAAAGGGTTAATACACTCCTGTGCTAGTTGTATGTTTCTGCAAACACAATGGGTCAATTAATGACTTAGTGGCTGGTGGTCTGTAGAACCAGCAGATTATTCTATAATTAAATAGTTCAATAATAACTGGTAATAAGACCCTGTAAATATGCTATTGTTCCTTGATGAGCTGCTTAGAGCCACCGACTTCAAATGCAGCATCGACTGTACACAATGGTTTAAAAAAAATAAAATTATTACTTTCAAATAAACAATATTATAATAAATATAGTCAAATATTTCTTGGACACAATACTATGCTATCAATTCCTTTGTCACTGAATATATTACTTGAAGAAGCAGTGCTACATGTATGATTCCATTTTGAAGAAATTAGTCTGTATTTTCCTGAGTTATCGCCCTTGAAATGCTTAAAATTCACCAAAATTCTCTTGTCCGGGCATAATAGTTGAACGGAATTGAACCTGTACTTACAAATCCATATTTCTTTAAGGCGAGATGTAGTGTTGGATTTCATTTTTCTTGATGTATTTTTATCTGAAACGTTTGGTTATGGGGTGGGTGGGGGATGGTGGGTGGTGAGGGGGGATATGCCGTCTTCTGATGGCTCTTGTTTTGTTTTGGAAAGATGTACCAGAACTGGTAAACTATTGACGAATATTTTGTAAGTACTTTGACTGGGTGCTGTTGCTGCCTAATGCAGCAACAGCGCCCAGTCAAATTAGTTTCAAAATAATCAACAGAATGTTTATTAAATAGTAAAAACATACAATCTGTACAACTTGACGGGCTATTAAGCGTTCATGGCAGACTAAATCGCATCATTCATGATGTAATTTATTATGAGTAATCAACAACCTCACATGTAGGCTGAAGTTAATAACATCAGCCTACATGTGATGTTGTTGATTATGACATCGTATGATTTATCAATAAACTGGCTTCCCCTATTGAGAGGCATACAAATACAACCAGTGAGAGCAAAATGAATGGCAAAAAAACCCAGCTGCTTTTAAGCAATTAGTACACCTCTCATTACCAACCGGGATTGCAGCCCTTTTCAGTGTACCAAATTCAGCCCTTTTCAGGGCTTTAATCTGTTAATGGGACTTTTCGGCACCACACAGACGGCTTCTAACATCTGTCACCACCAAGGGTGTCGCCAGTTGAATAAACAAAAACAGCAATAGCAGATAACATCAGTAAAAATGCAAGTATTGAATATGGCATCCAGCCCTATTCAGGGCTAACTAAATGGCTCCTTAGAGCCACATATATATCTTAGTGCCCTTTTTCGGGCATCATTGTCATCACGTGAGTGGGACCTGTAACATGGAGCTGGACTATATGCCAACCAATCAATCAATCATCATTAGCCATGTGTGATCAACCCTCATCTGACATGTGTCTGTTTTGTGTGTCTACATGTTGCTGTCTCAGGTGGCATTATCAACGATAGCATACATGTTTTACTACATGTATGTAGGTATTTTTTATACCCTGCCAAAAATTGTAACGGTGCCGTCCGGGCGGGTGGGTGTGCGTGCATGCGGGCAGCAGAGTGGTTTCCGGATGATAACTGCATTACTGTTTGTTGGATTGCATTGAAACTCTATAGGGTGGTTGGACTAGGTGTGCGGAAGAAACTTATCGAAATCGACGATGATCCGAAATCCAAGATGGCCGCCAGCCACCGGTGGCCATCTGGAAAATTGGTTTCCAGATGATAACTCTGTTACCGTTTACTCTGAAACTTCATAGAGTGGTTGGACTAGGTCTGGAGAAGAAACCTATCGATTTTGATGATGATCCAAAATCCAAGATGGCCGCCAGGCACTGGTGGCCATCTTGAATATTAGTTTATGGATGATAACGCTTTAACCGCTTGCCGGATCGCTTTGAAACTTCATAAGTTGGTTGGACTAAGTCTGGCGAAGAAACCTATCGAAATCGACGATGATCCGAAATCCAATTAAGATGGCCACCAGCCACCGGTGGACATCTTGAATATTAGTTTCCGGATAATTAACTCCTTAACCATTTATTGGATCGCTTTGACACTTCATAGGGTGATTGGGCTAGCTCTAAGGAAGAAACCTATCGAAATCGACGATGATCCGAAATCCAAGATGGCCACCAGCCACCGGTGGTTATCTTGAAAATTGGTTTCCGGATGATAACTCTGTTACCATTCGTTTTGAAACTTCATAGAGTGGTTGGACTAGGTCTGTGGAAAAAAACTTTCGAAATTGACAATGATTGGAAATCCAAGATGGCCACCAGCCACCATCTAGAAAATTGGTTTTCGGATGCTAACTCTATTCCTGTTTATCGGATCGCTTTGAAATAGCGTGCACTAAGGCAAGAACAGGTTCTGTAGTCATATACATGTAGAGGTGACGACCTGTTAAATTAAAAAAATCTTTGTAAATAAGCAAACCGTACATACAGTGCATTGATCATTGCCAGCTATGGATATATAGAATATGATAGTTTGGAAACACTGACAGTACTGTTAGATAGAATGCTTAGCATCAGTAACCTTAAATGGAAACAGAACTGTATTTTGAGGTATGTATTCTAGTGATTTCCAGAGATTTATTCAGAGTTACCAGATTTTGGTATAGCTTTTTCAGTTCTATAGAAATAAAGCAGTGATCATGACTTTCTAAATAATATGGTACATTAACAATCTCTATCTATAAGAATAACAGACAAATCAGTCAGAACCTCACACATTGTTAATGTCTGGCTGAACTTGTATTTGTTATTGATATTACATGTGACTCAACTACCATGAAGGTGATTTTGGTTCTCAAACATACCGTTATATATTTATATATAATCTCTCTGTGGCAGCATTTATGTGTATGTGTATGCACTTTATGTTAATGTCTAACCTATTTTAAAATCTAGGATTAGCTGGGATTTTCTTGAAATTCTAGATAGCTGGGACTTTCTGGAATAAAATCCAAGCTGGGTGGGATTTTCTTGAACGTACAAACAAGCTGGGATTTTCTTGAATGTTCAAGTTAGCTCAGATTTTCTTGAATGTTCAAGTTAGCTCAGATTTTCTTGAATGTTCAAGTTAGCTCAGATTTTCTTGAATGTTCAAGCTATCTGGAATTTTCTTGGATTTTACATTAACTAGGCCTTTCTTGGATTTTCTTGAATTGTCTTGAATTTTATGTGGCCAATACCCGCAAGTTAATCCAAGCTATTCCGAGCTATTAAAAGCTTGGATTAGCTGGGATTAGCTGGTATATCCAAGCTCCACAGAACTTGGATAATATCCAAGCTTTTCTTGGCCTGGGCAGTCATTTCAGAGGTAAATTTTCAAAAAATGTTTTCTTAACTTGTAAATGGACATTCCACAAGACCATAGCACAGGCCGGTTTTGTCAAGCTTGACCATTAAATGGTTAATATTCTATATCCAATAATAGGCCATAATCATCAGGACATGTCTCATGCTTCTTTGTTCTGAGATAACTCCATCGGTTACATGTATCTGTGAACGCATGTCCGTGATATTTATAAATAGAATGCTTTGTTATCTTTCCATACATTCCTTTTGAATATTCGGTTTCAAAATTGCCAAAGGTTATCTTTTTTCCCTGTATGCAAATGAGTAACCATCTGCTATTTGATTATACATACACAACTGTTTACTTAATCCTTTCGTGGTAACAAACTTTGTTAAGAAAATTTAAATACATGCATTTTGGATGTTCACTTGCTGGCTATGAGAAGAATATTTTTGAAAATTTAGCACTGGAATACCTGGATTGGTTACCGAGCCAGGCATTTCAGTGGTAAATTTTCAAAAGAATTCTCTTGGCCTGCAGATGGACATTCCTCACACCTTCTCCCAAGGCAGGTTTAAAGCTGGCGTTAAACCTGCTGTAAGGGGGTTAGCATGTGTTAAACTCCTTTTAGCACTTAAATTAAACTCGTCTCAACGACATACATGTATGGTGAAGAATGTACATTTGTATATTCGTTATGGTATATATAACTTTAATTCTGTTGAATATTTTGAAATCAATTTGACTGGAAGCTATTGCTGCTAAGGCAGCAATAGCTTCCAGTCAAATTAATTTCAAAATATTCAACAGTTTTCCTGTACGGTTGCCTTGAAAATGATATATGTGGAATTCAGCAGTGAAAGGGTTACGGAAAAATGTAATTAATATTTTGAAAATTGTTTATCTGGAAGCTGTTGTTGTTATTATTTATATAATTATGTGATCATGATGATATTGAACAAAAAGCATGCTGTATATACATGTAGCGATCACGTACAGAATTATTGATATTTCATGGATAAAAGTGTTCGCAGCTGTTTCCCCGATATAACCCACACGAAACTGGCATCTAGTGTCAGAACTAACACACAGCTCATGCAATGTATTAAATGTTTACAACCACAGGTATTGATCATGAAAATGTTAATGTCAAAGCCTGAACACATGCTGAATATTTATAAGTCAGCTTTCTATAATAGGGAGAATTTCGGGACTTGTTGAGTATATTTTAAAATAATTAGTTGAACGTTCAGTTGATGCCTATTACAGCAACTAGTTTCAATCTGTTTTTTAATGTTTCTATTTATCGTGATTTAGTAAATACAGGTTCATATGTACGAGTGCATTTTGTGCATATTTGTGTATGAAGCGTGCTAGTTAATTCTACGGACTGTCTCTGTATCTCTAGCCTGCAGGCCGCGCTAATATCATATGCACATTGCTTATTGTATTAGTTTGCTGTAGACAACTAGCTCTGTCATCCATGAACGGAGAAGATCTGCTTTATTTTACAGCGCGGATCAATGGTTTTCGAGAATACATGTTTATGTATCTTTGTTGAACTTGAAATTAAATTTATTTGTGTATATATCATTTGTAATTCAACTTGTTGACAAATAGGTGCACACAGTGTACCCTCACTGATATTGAAAGAAGTGTAATGTGTTTGTGTTTGCGCTAAATTTTCAGACCTGTGAGTGAGTGGACTGTGAAGGGATGTATAATGCACACCTGGATAAGTAGACCTAAAGCCTCAGACATGTCAGGTACTGTGAGGACAATGCACGATTTCATAAGCTCATATTAGTTAGACTATTTCAAAGAGAGCGATGGAGAAGCAGCCTTTGAGGGACAATATGGAAAAAACAGGTATTTATTATTTGTTGTATTTGCATTACAGCTTATAAATAATTTCAAATGTTTCCGAAAGAAAAACAGAAACATGTTAATTAATATGTAAAATTTTTAATGATTATCATGATCTAAGAAATTTGTTGTTGAATAGTTTGAACATAATTGGATTGTAAGACATTGTTGCCTAAGCAGCAGTGTCTTCCAATCCAATTACAGTATGTTCAAAATATTTAACAGTATATGTTTAATTTTGTTTTGTAAACATTTAAAGTTATTTCTGAGCTCAACTGTTGTGACTGAACAGTTACTTCCAAGGAAAATTAACCCTTCAACCGTAAAATTTGTTTTGGAAAATTTAAATTTTATCATAGAAAATATCCATTTGCAGACCAAGGGAAGATTTACCGCTGAAATGACTGGCTTTTTATGTCTGTCCAATCATTCCATAAATTTTCCAAAGATATTTTTGGTCTGCAAATGTACATTTCCCAAGACACTGCATAAACCATTTTTGGCCAGATTGTGTGTAAAAGGGTTAAGGGTCAAGATGGATAAATGTATTGAGATTATTACTATTAGTAAATGTCCAATTTACAGACCAAGTGAAGAATTTTTTTAAAATTTACCAGTGGAATGACTGGCTCTGTATATGATGTCTGTTATCGTGATAAATCTGCAAAAATATTCTTGTCTTAGCCTGACTGGACATTCCACATGACCACTGCAGAGACTTGTTTGGCTGTCTTGACCATTAAAGTGTTGCCCAGGCCAAAAGAATCTTGGATATTCATGAATATCCAAGTTCTGTGGAGCTTGATTAAACCAGCTAATCCCAGCCAATCCAAGCTTTTAATAACCTGGAAAAGCTTGGATTAGTTTGCTGGTATTGGCCACATAAAATTCAAGATAATTCAAGAAAATCCAAGAAAGGCCTAGTTAAAGTAAAATCCAAGAAAATTCCAGATAGCTTGAACATTTAAGAAAATCTGAGCTTACTTGAACGTTCAAGAAAATCTAAGCCTGCTTGAATGTTCAAGAAAATCCCACCTAGCTTGGATTTTATTCCAGAAAGTCCCAGCTATCTAGAACTTCAAGAAAATCCCAGCTAATCCTAGCTTTTGAAATAGGTTAGCCATTAACATAAAATGTATGCACGTACACATAAATGCTGCCACACAGAGATTATATATAAATATGTATGCTTAAAAACCAAAATCACCTTCATGGGAGTTGAGTTACTCAATGACAAATACAATTTCAGCCAGACATTAGCAATGTATGAGTTTCTGACTGATTTGTCTGTTATTCTTATAGACATAGATTGTTACAAAAAATATAATGTGCCATATTATTTAGAAAGTCATCATCATTGCATTAATTACATAGAACTGAAAAAGCTATACCAAAACTGGTAATTCTGAATAAATCTCTGGAAATCAATAGAATACATACCTCAAAATACAGTTCTGTTTCCATTTAAGGTTACTGATGCTAAGCATTCTATCTAACAGTACTGTCAGTGTTTCCAAACTTTCATATTCTATATATCCATAGCTGGCAATGATCAATGCAATGAATTTACTGTTTGCTTTTTTACAAAGACTAAATTTCCCACCAAGTCAAGGTCACCTCTAATCATGACTATACAGAACCTGTTCTTGCCTTAGTGCAAGCTATTTCAAGATAATCCAAAGTAGCATAAGTGAGTCTACAAATTCAAGGACATCCAAGTACATGTAGCTTGAATTCTTTTATGTCTGACAAAACAAAGTCCTAGAAAATCCAAGCTAGCTTGAATTCTGTCAAATCAGAAAAGTCCAAGCAGATCCAAGAAGCTTGCACTTTTTCATGATGATATTCAAAAAGTCCTAGAAAATCCTAGCTAGCTTGAATTCTGAGAGGGGGGATTTTCAAGAAGTTCAAGCAACTATATAAAGTCCAAGCTAATTCAAGGAAATCCAAGCTGGTATGGGTTGAATAATTTTCCAATAAATCCAAGTTAACTTGAAATTTATTTCAAACAGGTAATTAGATTTACTTAGTTAATTATCCATACATACATCTAGAAACCAGCCATTTTATGATGAGTATCTGCGGGCTGTATTGTGGTATCTGGGGATGCAGCCTGCTGTCGAGAGGGCATCATATTGCTGGAGATTACTAAAATGTTTCAGGGTTCATACAAGTTTGAAAAGTACTTCAAAAAATGTTTCCCCCAATTCACCTTTCCAGAGTATCCATCCATCATCTGACCTCATATGATGTCATAATCAGCTCAGCGAGTGTATGATGATGTCACAATCATTACATCACAAAAGGTTCCATATAGACCATCATCAAATCGCAAATCACCCGACACTTTGTATGAATTGTATGTCTTTGTAATTCTTTGCTATTTAATAAACATGCTGTTGAACATTTTGAAACTAATTTGACTGGGCGCTGTTGCTGCCTTAGGCAGCAACAGCACCCAGTCAAATTAGTTTCAAAATATTCAACAGCTTACATGTATATGTACCTGTGTAGTTTTTTGGAAATTGGTAGTCTGGGTGTTCAGAGATCGATCGATCCTAACACGAGCGAGGTGTGGGTGGAGCTTAGCTAGAGATGGGCGGGGCATAGCTAAAACGGGAATGGGCCATTCAGGCAAAAGTAGCATGCAATGCAGGCTGCTGATTATCACTCAAAACTACAGGAGAAAATTTCCAGCGCCCCCTAAAGAAAGCTGCAGATTAGAGTCCTTGAGAATGAGAGACATAGTTTGGGGTTGGGGGGGGGGAGCAATTTGGATTTTTTGAAAATTTTCCATAACCATTTAAAAGGCTAAACTTCTTAATTAGTGTCCCAATTTCGAAATATGAGTGGAATGATCCTATGGCGGTAAGTAAGGCTTCAACATAACAAATGGGAATCTTGTTTGGTCAATTTCTTATGTGGCCATCTTGGATTTTTCGAAAATTATCCATGTCTAGATACCGTTATTTAAAGGCAAATGGTTCAAATGCTAATGGTTCAACTGAGAGTTACAGGGGCTTGAGCCTCTTGTTGATAAGGGCATTGATAAGCCTTCTATATTTATTTTATGTTTGAAGTCTTGAAACTTCATAGTTAATTGCAAAGTCATAAAGTCGAGCTTCATGGTTGCATTGCAACCACATTTCTGGTGTTTAACACAAGTGTCATGAATAATGGTCCCTTAATCACCATTGTAACATGAACAGTGGTCAGGGCATCAAGATCAATTACATCCCAAGGCCAAGGAACTCTATCAGTGATTCATCCATCTATGTTTAAGCTGATGAGGTTTAGCACTTTCCTGTATTCTTCCAGTCAGCGTTATTTTCAGAGCATAAATCTTGATTTATAACCACAGTTTTAATTACTTTTACAGGTAGTAATGGTAATGGTAGTGCTTGTGCCATGAATAATGAATATAAAGCACACATTCTCTCTGGAGGAAAGTGTAGTCATTTACCCATTCACTCATCAATATTTGTCCAGAGAATTTACCTTTTATTTAGTAAATAGTAATTTGCAGTTCCAGAGAGAAGACGATTTTTGAAAACTTATCACTGGAATGCCTGGCTCGATGACATCCCAGTGATAATTTTTCAAAAATAGTCTTTCTTGCTGATTTTGGCTGTCTTCACCCTTAAAGGATTAATTAACAATTGATGAATCCAGTTTTAGCTACGCCCCGCCCATCTCTAGATATGCTCTACCCACACTTTATTGGGATCGATTGACCCCTGATCTTCATGAATCTCCATTTACAGAAAACTATACAGTGCACTGTAAGCTGTTGAATATTTTGAAAGTAATTCAACTGGGTGCTGCCGCAAGGCAGCAACTTGAATGCCCAGTTAAATTAGTTTCAAAAATTTCAACAGAATGTTTATGAAATAGTAATTAAGACATACATCTCGTACATTCACTGATGGAAAAGTTGGTGACAGACATGGCATTCATTACATATTTTAATTGTGACATCGGCCTACATACATGTACATGTATGATGTAATTTATTATGACATCATATACATGAGCGACAGAATGGATTCGTCAATTTGTGATATAATGGTCACATTACTTCTATTATAATGCTCCAGATTGGTTGTGAGAATTAAAGTTTATGAAGCTGCCTTAGCAATGAAGGGATCCTATCTGTCACTCAAGTATATGACTTAATAATCAATTATGTCACTTACAATGTAAGTGAGCTGACGTATAATGCTGTCATGAAATTCAGAAAGTCTGTCATAAAGACTATATTATATTTGGCTGGAAGCATCCTTAGTGCATAGGAATCCAAATTTGTTCAAATGAAGCCGATCGGCCAATATGGCAGGCGGCCATCTTGGATTTTGGCCGATTTTAGGAAACGTCTTTAAAAATCTTCTCCGAAACTGCTTGGGGAATCGATTCAAAACTCATGAAATATCTAGTGCAAGAGGTAAACCAGGTTTGTTCAAGGAAACTTGATTGGGCAAATGGTTTAGCGGCCATCATGGATAGCCTATTTTTTGCCAAAACAACTCCAGAACCACTGAACGGATTGGGCCGAAATTTGGGAGATATAATTAGGCACTGAGTGCCATTAAAGTTTGTTCAAGGGAAGGAGCTATGACAAAATCATGGCCGCAGTGGACCAATCAAAATGTAGCATGTTTGGCAGCCATATTGGACTTGCAAAAATGTCCAGAAACTCATTTAAAAGACTACTTCTAAACAACCCACCAACAATTTTGACAAAAATTTATAGTGCTCCTTCGGCCTCTTGTTAAATTAAGTTTGCCCATGTAAAGTTGAAATGTAAAAAAAATATTGCCACCGTGGATCAATCAAAATTTAGCGTGTTTGTTGGCCATCTTGGATTTTCTGAAAATTTCTAAGAAATCATATAAAATTAGACTTACATGTACTTATTAACCACTGGTGTAATTTTAATAAAACTTTACTAAACCTATCTTCTTCACATAAATTAGATTGGTAAATTTTTCCAGTGGTCATCTCATTCTGTTCCGTTGTACCAGTGGCCAATAATTTCAGGTGAGCGATACAGGGCCCTAATGCTCATGTTTCAAAACATCCGGTGATAATAATGTGTTATATATGTGTATATGATGTGATCCAGGTTAGTTTAGAATGTTGATCCATATTTTGATGCTGTAATTTAGATAGATCTATTAACTCGTTAACCCACAAATTTGTTCAAGAAAATTTAAATTATTTCATAGAAAATGGCCTTTTGCTGACCAAGCACCCCAAGAGAAGACTATTTTTGAAAATTTACCACTATAATGATTGGTTTGGTTATCGAACCAGTCATTCCAGTGGTAAATTTTCAAAAATAGTAATATTCTCCCTGGTCTGCAAATCTCTCAAGACCACTGCAGAAGCCATTTTTGGTTGATATATACATGTAAGTGTTAAAGGGTTGACGCTCAAATAGGGTTCAAGAAAATTTCAGTTTTCTCTTAGATTGAAAGGTCCATTCACAGACCAAGCGTGCCAAGAGAAGTTTATATTTTTAAATTTGTAAATGGAATAATAGGCTCGGTTAAAAATAGTAGTCTCTTGGTCTGCAATTAGACATTTATCACGATGACTGCAAAATCAATTTTTGTCCAGCTTGAGAGGTAATAAGTTAATTTCTCCTTTCAGAAGGCGCTAAAATGGATAAAGAAAAGCTTGAGTTGCTGATGGATGAACCGAAATCAGCCAAACCTAACGTAGTGGGTGACCTTGTCATGTTGTTGCAACATTTGCTTCAGTATTGTTTGTGTTGTGTTACGTGCGGCTGTT
This sequence comes from Chaetoderma sp. LZ-2023a, assembly GCA_034401795.1. Taxonomy (NCBI): domain Eukaryota; kingdom Metazoa; phylum Mollusca; class Caudofoveata; order Chaetodermatida; family Chaetodermatidae; genus Chaetoderma; species Chaetoderma sp. LZ-2023a. Next base: position 72,179,151 of record CM067375.1, read on the forward strand.
ACCCTGGACCTAAAGACACGGTTACTGGAGCTTCCGAGGGTTGGTTTGCAAGCCACCACTTGAGCTTGGAAGAGAAAGAAGCGGCGGTGTTATTACTGTCTTACATACAAAAAGGTACTGCTTTATCACAAGCGTGTTTATATTAAACAACGCTGTAACTTAGCATTTTGAGGTGAATGCAATCAGGGCATGGTAAAAATTAAAACAGAGTGCCCTCGTTGAGGTTAGGCTGCCTGCATTCTAACGTGTCATATAATAAATCGGTACACATACTTGCATTATTATCAAATAATAGTCATTGAATGAAGTCACTATTTATCAACATTCAAAGTGACAATGATTCTGGAATTGCATTTGTATTATGCCATGATAGAAGATAAAAATCAACAAATTATGGATTTATAAATATTCACGGCACTGATATTTTTTCCAAGCAAAAACAATTGGCATGCTCATGAGGGTGTGTGCGTTTTGATATCCAAATGCCAGCGGTGGTTTTCAAGTGCATTTGTAACATGGCACTCACTAAGTTACAGCACTGTTCAAACAGGCAGAACTTGAAGCTAAGGCTACATTTTAACCGTCAAATTTGTTCAAGGAAATTTAAACCTCATATAAGATCTCCAATCGCAGACAAGATTATTGTTGAAAATTTGCCACGAATGACTCTCCGAAGCTATTGCCGATCCTGTCATTTCAATAACAAATTAAGAAAATCATCTTGCAAATTGACATTCACTTGACATTCAAATAGACATTCCTCAAGACCACTACAGAGGCCGTTTTTGTTTGGATTGACCGCTAAATGGTGAAAGTAAGGGCTAGCACATAGTGACTGAGGCTGATAGAATGTTCTGCTCATGAGCGGTGTTGGAATCAGATTTCCTGCAATGCATCTTGAAGCCCATTATTCGTACAAATTGGTCAGGAAAAGTTAAATTTTATCATTGTACACAAGGAGAAGACTTGTTAATAGAAACATTTCAATTAGAATGAAGTGGACAGTCATTCCATTTGTATGTGTTCTAAACAGGGTTGAAAAAAATCATGATATTTTCGAAAAATAAACCTTTAATAAACCTTCTTTTTGTTGAATCTTTTGAAACTAGCAGCAATAGCCCCCAGTCAAATTCGTTTCAAAATATTCAACAGGTTGGTGGTAACCATGAAATTGGGATTCTGTGAAGTCAGGTTTCAAAGTATATAACACGATCCCAACACGCGCAATGTGTGGGCGGAGCTTACCTCGAGATGGGCGAGGCCTACATGTAACTAGAAATGGATCTCTTGATTCTGTGTAATTCTTGTTTTACGGCTCAACCATTTCTGGGTTAGCCCTTTAATGGTCAATATTTTTCAAGAAAATTTACGTTTTTGCTCTGTAAATCTCTATTTACAGGCCAAAATAAGACTACATGTATTTTTGAAAATTTACCACTTGAATGACTGGCTCGATTATCGAGCCAGTCATTCCAGTGGTTAATTTTCAAAATAGTCTTATTTTGGCCTGCAAATGGACATTTCTCAGTACCAGTGCACTGAGGCCGGTTATGGCCGGCTCAAATGTTACGGGGGTTAAGATATTACATTGTGTATATATATATATGCTTTGCTTCAAAATTTGTATTTCCAGATAAAAAGGGAACACCTGTCACAATAAATGCTGACCGTCAGGAAGCATTGAGGATTCTCTCTGTGTCCGGTAACCCAGAACTCCAGCGGTCTGCAGCCATGTTCTACCTGGAAACTAGCATGAAATGTGTGTATTTAAAATCAGTTTTACTGCTATATTACTTATCCATGCTTTATTCAAGTTGTTATAGAATATAACTAATAGAAGGATCCAATCTGTCATTCAAGTATCTGATCTCATAATGAAAATACGTCACTTGTTAGCTGATTTCACAATCGAATGACAACATGAATGAGGGACTAAGGTCTAACCGTGGGTGTCTGAATTGTTGTATGGCTGATGAATTTACAATGGATTAAGCATTCTACAACAGCTCCCAGTTAAATTAGTTTCAAAATATTCAATAGCTTACCTGTATGTTGATTCCAGGCGCATGTACCTGGAAATAGATTCTGGGATTTTACCGTTCAATGTGTTAAGATCGATTCAAACTTGCATACAAATGGGTTTCAAATCCACTTTCTCAGTCAATCATATAATGTCATAATCAATACTGTCACGTGTAGGCCGACGTCATAGTTAATTACATCATGAATTACTCGATTTGTCTGTCTTAAATGTTTAAATAGTCCGTCGGGTTGTACGAATTGTATTTATCTTTACTATTTAATAAACTGCTGTTGAATATTTTAAAACTAATTTTACTAGGCAGGGCGCTGTGCTACTGTACATATGGCAGCAACAGCACCGAGTTAAATTAGTTTCAAAATGTTCAACAGCTTACATGTACATAGTTTTCTGGAAATTGAGATTCAGGGAGTGCAAGGATCAATGGATCCCAACACTGGCGAAGCGTGGGTGGAGCTTTAAGCTAGATATCGGCGGGGCATACACATGTAGTTAAAACTGGATTCCTCCATTGGGTGGGGCCTTTGCTAGAAATTGCTGAAGCGTGGATACAGATAGATCCCTGTGCATGTGTTGCTTGTGCGATGTATCTGTTAAAGTTTAACTCTTTAACACTCATACCCGCCAAAAACGTCTTCTGCAGTGGTCTTGAGAAAGGTCCATTTGCAGACCAAGAGAAGACTATTTTAGAAAATTTACCACTGGAATGACTGGCTCGATAACCGAGCCAGTCAATCCAGTGGTAAATTTTCAAAAATAGTCTTATCTCTGTCTGCAAGTGGACATTTTCTATGAGAAAATTGAGATTTTCTTGAGCGAATTTGAGGGTTTAAAGTGTTTAAAGGGTTAAAACATGATGCTGTACATAAAGTATAGCATACATGTATATCAGACGTTCTGCAATATAAGATATTCACATAGAGAATTTGTGAATGGAATGATTAATGATGTGGTCAGTTCATTTTCATTTTGACAATGGACCTTTCCAGATTTAGCTTTTCCCCGTCCATCTCTATCTAAGCTCCACCCACACCTTGTGTGTACTATACAGGTAAGCTGTCAAATATTTTGAAACTAATTTGACTGGGCGCTGTATGGCAGCAGCAGCGTTCAGTCAAATTATTTTCAAAATATTCAACAGAATATTTATTAAATGGTAATGACATACCATCTGTACAACGTGTCGGACTATTAAGCATTAAAGACCGATATATATTGAGTCATTCATGATGTCATGATTATGATGTCATCATACACATTGCATATTTGATAAATAACGTCATATGATGTCATATGTTGGATGGATAAACGTGGAAAGGTCCATTCTGTTGCTAAATCTGTTGCTTTAGATATATGCGTATGCTGCTGTATATACAAAAGCGAAAGATTATCTTGAAAGCTGTTGCTGTTTAGTATGGAGGTGAATCACGATGATTTACTCCAAGTAATACAAGTTGTAACTGACGTGACTGATATGAAGATAGTACGCTGTGTAATAGTCCCATAAACAAAGTCAGTAGACTGAGAACCAATTCAAATTTGGAATGTAAGTTGAACCGGACATATATGATCAAATTCAGTTCAGATTTGCAGGGTTTGGTGCAATGATGCATGTCTTTGACTGTATATTACATGTAACATTAATGCTTTTAAATACATAATTATGATCTTTGGCAAATATTCACTTTGGTTTCAGTAATATGAAATCAGAAAGTCAGGTGTCAGGATAGAATATAAGGGCGTGTTTGACCTTGAGAGTTAATCAGAAATAAGTCCATATATGGCGTAAATTCCTGATTAAGTCTCTAGTGAGAACACGGCATCAGTCTTTCTTTTGAGGAGATATTTTCCTGTCCAATATTAACTTTCTCACTAACATATTACAGCGGTATATGTAGCTAGGTAGATGAATTTTTGTCACAGAGTCAAAAAGTCTTGAAAAAAGTATAGCCTATAGGTACCCATCAGGCTCTAAGTTGTGCACCTAAAAACAAGCTTCCATTCAAGTTACTTTCGAAATATGTTCAACTAAATATTTCTTACCCTGCAAAGCATTCATCTTATCTGGTCAACATCGGCGAGAATGTGTTGTTGATGGGCAGATCTTTGTGTTTCAGTGAAGCAGCCGTTAACGCCACAGGTGGTGGAACCATTGTTGCAACTGCTCAAGTCTCCCAATGTTAGAGTTCAGAAGGCGGCAACACTGGCATTGAGTAATCTCATCTTGCATGGACCAGGTGAGTTCTTGTCATATACTGATAGCGACTGTATTTCATGCGTGCATGCGTATATGTACATTCATGTGCGTGTGTGTGATGTTATCCAATAGATGAATCCAATCTGTCAGTCAAATATTTGACGTCATATTGCATTACATTGTATGTCACATGTAGGTTGATGTCACAATCAATTATGTCATGAATGACGTATCTATAAGTCTGTCATAAACATTAATAGGCCATCAAATTGTGCGAATTGTATGTCTTTACTATTTAACTCTTACCAGTCTGATGCCAATATTCTATCTGTTACTGTGTCAATAACAAAGAAACTGGTGAAATTAGTTAACAGCTTACATGTATAGTTTTCTGGAAATTGAGATTCAGGGAGTTTATGGTTTGATCAATCCCAACACGGGCAAAGCATTGATGGAGCTTAGCTAGAGATGGGCGGAGCTTAGATAGAGATGGGCGGTGCATAGCTAAAACTGGATTCAGCCATTGGCTTGTTATTTCTTATAGACCAGAAATGATAAATTCTTTTTGATTAAATGAATACTCTATTAAATATTTTCAAACTAATTTGACTGGAATCTGTTGATGCCAGTAATAGCAGTAACAAACCCAGGTCACATCACTAAAATTATTCAACAAAATATTCGTTTACGGTACATCAAAGAAATTTCTGGCTTGGGCCTGTTAGGTCTAAAGAGTTAAGATGGGATCCAGCATGATGGCATGGATGTTGGGAAAATATTTAAAAAAATGTATCCCTTTAATGAGTAAATTTGGCCAAGAAAATAAAAACCTGCTTATTGAATGTCAATTTGCAGGCCAAGAGAAGACTATTTTTGAAAATTTACCACTGAAATGACTGGCTCTATAACCAAGCCAGTCATTCCAGTGATAAATCTTCAAAAAATGTATTCTTGGTGTGCAAATGGACATTCCTCAAGAACACGGCAGTCGTGATTTGGGCCGGCTTCATCATGAAAGGCTTTCATTTGTGACATATCCATATTTACTACTGAATCTTATCAAACATTATCACTGATTTATAATTCAGTATTAAAAACAGTCCATAAGTTGTATATTGTTAGGTACACCAGTGTTATGCCAGGGGTACAGGCTACATTTTATATTTCCTGAGCGTAAAGAGGGAAATATATTTGTTTGCGTGTGTGGTAACAGCCTGTACCACCCCACCCCCTCCTGCAAATCACTGGTGTAACAAATTTATTATCCCTCACATGTTCGCGCGAGAGAGAGAGAGAGGAGGGTGGGGTGGGTTGGGGGTGAGGCTACCGTGTAGTATTGCCCTCGCGTGCGAGAAATACCAGATGATACATCAGTGATCTTAGCCAATCAGATTACAGCATTTGGTCATGTGGCATTACTGAGGGGTAATAAATTATGGTATTGTCATTCTCAAGTCTAACAGGATTATCAAACATTTTCACCGTTAAAAATAGTCCATGAGATATATATGTATTATTGTATTGCTACATGTAGTCTGAAGTCTAACAGGGTGCCAGATACTGTTTGGCGGCATCTTGATATCCTTAACCATTTAATGGTCAAGCCGGCCAAAACCGGCCTCTTGTAGAATGTCTATTTACAGGTCAAGAGAATAAAACCTTTGAAAATTTACCACTGGAATGACTCGCTCGATAACTAAGCCAGTCATTCCAGTAATACATTTTCAAAAATTGTACTGTCTTGGCCTGTAAATGAACATTCAATAGGCAGCTACTTAAAATTTTCTTGACCAAATTTGACCATTAAAGGGTTAATTCAAATTCCCTGTGAAACCCAGTATTAGCCATGTTAGCCCATGAAAGTACACAAAAGCTGGGAGCAAATTTGTGTTCTCTAATGAACTCAAGGCTGTATATACTGCCTACGTATGGCAGCAACAAGTTCCAGTCTTTCCTGTATACTTGTATTGAGATTGATACAGCAAACTGTCAAGTGTTAACCCTTAGTGGTCCAGCTAACCAAAACCGACCTTTGCAGTGGCCTTGAGAAATGTCCGTTTGAAGGCCAAGAGAAGGCTATTTTAAAAAACTTACCACTGGAATGACTGGCTCAGTTATGGCTCGGTAACCGAGCCAGTCATTCAAGTGGTAAATTTTCAAAAATAGTCTTGTCTGGCATTGAATGGACATTTACTATTAGAAATTTTCTTGATAAAATTTGACCATTTGAGGGTTAACCGTTTAACACTCGTATCAGTCAAAATCCGCTTCTCCGGTGGTCTTGTGAAATGTTCATTTGCAGGTAACCAAGCCAATCATTCCAGTGTTAAATTTTTCAAAAGTAGTATTCTCTTGGCTGACAAATGGACATGTAAATTAGTATGAAAAGATTGACATTTTACTTGATCAAGTTTGATCAGTAAACAAGTTAAAGTGTTAACCCTTTCAGGACGAAGCCGGCCAAGACCGGCCTCTGCAGGGGTCTTGAGAAATGTCCATTTGCAGGACAAAAGAAGACTATTTTTTAAAATTTACCACATTCCAGTGGTAAATTTTTAAAAATAGTCTTCTATTGCCATGCAAATGGACATTCAATAAGTAAGTATTTTAACTTTTTGAAAAAATTTAGTCATTAAAGGGTTAAAGAACAATAATTGAAAAAAAATCTGGTTACAAACTAATTAATGTTTTCTGATCCTGTGTCTTCATGAATACGGCTTCCTGCTGCTATTGATAATGTGTGAGGCTAAGAAATTATTTGCGATCATGTAATCTCCGGTTCAATTGTATTGGATGATTGATGAAATCCACGGAATTCCCTGAAAAATTCCCTTCAATGGTAATACATGTAGGTTGGGTTTTTTCGCTTATTCTTTCACCTGAGTGTCTATATCCGGAGAAAGTGCATTTGAATGAACCTGAGTTTTCCGATTGAATACAGGCACAGGAAATAGATTCTACACCATTTCTCATCGTCGACTACATTTACATTGTACATGTATGTTGCACACTCATGTACATGTACTGTAACATCAAAGATACTGGCATATAATGTAAATTATTTTTTGTTGTACGAGATGTACATGTAGGTTATGTTGTTGTCACACATCCATTCATATTTACATGTGTTATTAACCCTTTCAATATCACAAATGTCACAACAAGTGCAATCAGAGATTGCAGACACTGCCCCTGTGTACTTATACATCTATCTATAATTATACCCCCGCTTGCGGGGTGTGGGGGGGGGGAGGGAGGGGTGTTATAGTAATCTCTTTGTCCATGCATGTGTGTCTGTACAAGCGGGGTGGGGGGGGGTTTGGAGGGGTGTTATAGTAATCTCTTTGTCCATACATGCGTGTCTGTGTGCATTCGCGAGTGCCTAATATTTTGTCCATATGTTATTTTTAATGGTTTTTCATGTATAGTCAACAAACTTTGTATATGGACGCATCATGGCCTAAAGGTGTGTCATCTATCAACTGTAGGTCATCATGACCTACTTGTCATGGCTCATTGAGCATTATGGATTATTCTTGTCCGTGCTGTAGTTACAAGAGTTCTTTGTAACCTGCTTATGAGCTTATGCCATGGTGACCGTCCATCTTTTGTCCGTCATCCGTCAACTGTTCCTTTAAGCAAGTCCTCAAGAACCACTGGGCTGATTTCAATTATAATTGGCAGGAAGCATCCTTAGTGCATAGAGATCCAAGTCTGTTCAAATGAATAAATTGGCCAATTTCCGATTTTGGTCGATTTTTAGAAGTGTCTAAAATCTCCAAAACCTACTTTTCAGGTTGATTTAAAACTCATGAGAAATCTAGTGCAAAAGCTTAACCAAATGCGTTCAAGGTAACTAGATTGGCCAAATGCTTCAGTAGCCATATTGGAATGACCTACTAATGTAGGTTTCGCGAAAATGATCTCCCGATCCGCTGAACAGATCAGCCCAAAATTTGTTAGAGACTAAGGGCCATTAAAGTTTGTCCAAGGGAACTTGATGTGTAAAAGAGACTTTGGCACCATGGGCCAATCAAAATGTAGCATGTGTGGTGGCCATATTGCTTTTTTTTAAATTTATTTTGAAGCAAAAATTAGTTTTGTATAGGTCTTTGGCTACATGTAATTTCCATTTTCAAAACTCACAAGGCTCGATTTTAACACTAACTCGTTGACCCGAGTATAGCAGAATTTCATATTGGTTAGTAAAACTACACCTGCACTAACTCGTCTGGGTTAGTAATGCTCTCAAGAGGAAATAGGAAAAAGCTGTTATAATGTCATTATGTTCAGCACCCACCAAAAATTGACAAAAGAACAGATTTTCTGCTACCTTCAATGTTTTATTGAATACTTTGAAATTAATTTGTCCAGAAAGCGATAGGCAGCAATGGCTTTCCGGACAAATTAATTTCAAAATATTCAACAGCTGTGTCTGTTTGCCTTGGAAATGAGTTTTATAGGGATCCATCAGTGAATGGATTAAAGAAGTGATCCGCTTTGAGCTTACAAACATTGGGTTAGTGAAATTTGATGTGGGATAGTAAACTCAATGATGCACTATCCTGTCTGGCTTAGTAGAAAAAATCCTTAAAATCTACCCCTGTTTCAGATAAATAGATAAACAGTTTGGCGGCCATCTTGGATCGTTTTTCTGCCCGAAGCTGCCATACTAAAGTAGTAGGAAATTTAAAATGCTTCTTCTTGAGAACCACTGGACCGATTTTAACCAAATTTGGTAGGACAATCCTTGTTCTTTTTGGCGTTCTGGCCAAACATTAGGGTTCTACTTAAAGGCAATGACCTGTTTAGTTGAAATGCCTATGTTCCAGTTGAGCGAGTCATCATACAGCCCCCTTGGGCCTCTTGTTCATAGTCTAGAATTAGCTGTGCTACAAGGGAAGGAGTAGTCAGAATGCTGTTGATCATAACTAGGTGATTTTTTTCCTTGCAATACGGTTTGGATGTTACATGTATTTATGTAAAGCTTTCTGCAGGTTCCTGTCGATTTGCAGGTTACTGGAAAATTAATCCTTCCCTCAGGAGCATCGCGATACGGGAGCCATATATCTAGCGTGTTATACTGATTGAAGCATTGGCTTGATTTTATTGAAGTGCATTATATGACCCCATTAATAATTTATCCTTTATGCAGCATATCTAACATCTCTGATGATATTATCCACTCAGCGCCAGCAATGGTGATCTGATCTCACCACACTTAACCCTTTCACTGATGAATTGCTGCCATTGTGCTCAGTCAAATTGGTTTCAAAGTATTCAGCAACATCTTTATTAAATAATAAAGACATACAATTCGTACAACATCGCTTAGTCTGTCACCAATTATGTGTTCGTGACATACTTATATACATCATTCATGATGTCATTGATTATGACGTCATCCTACATGCCACATAGTTGATTATGACATCATATAATGGATGGATAAACTGGAAAGGTCCATTGTACATGTACCTGTCATAGTATAGATCACTAAAACAGCTTCTGGTCATTAAGAGCTAATTGTGGTAGCTCTATGACCTGGAAGCCATAAGAGTATGAAAAGACATAGATTTTCCCAATATTACTTGATACATACTGCTAGTGCGGAGAGAGGCCTCTATATCCATCTAGCTACATTGTAGGTAAAGCACCCATCATTTAATACAGGCTCTACGACTTGAGTCGATATGTTTTTCAACACACCCCTTATTCGAGATGGACTCTACTATTCAAAGGCATGTTTCACTATCTCATTCTTTGATGAGATCTCTTCCCATGGTTACAGTGTTTAACTTGTTCATGTCTTTGCTCAATGATATAATAGCATCAGAACTGGATTACGGCAAGGCTAACAGGGCTACAGCAGGCATCCGAAAATAAGGAGCCCCATATAAAAAACAATTATCACATTTTACCCATTTGAATCTTTATTTCCCTCACTTTTACAGTCATCATATGCATACGCTTTTGCCACATATTTTGAAACCAATTTGACTGCCTTAGGCAGCACCAGGTTTCAGTTAAATTGGTTTCAAAATCTTCAACAGCATTTTAACACATACATGTACATATTGAGGTCGTATTAGATTTAACCATTTCCTCCTTGAGCCACCTGATGAGGGGTCCCCAGAACTATTTTGCCATGGGCCCTAAATAGGCTTTAAGCCTGGCTTTGAATAGCATATTTTCACATCAAGAGTATACTTACCTCCCTAATACTTTTGATATTGCTAAATATTGGCTTTCACTCAATAAACACTCAGATTAAAAACAGTTAGGTGCCCCTACTGGGCAGGGAGTCAGAGCGTAGTCTGGCGGATGCCAGCCCCACCACCGCGCATGCGCAGACTAGCACTTCCTCTTTGCTAATTTATTGGCTGAGAGACAACATGCTTTCATGATAGAATCTTTCTATACTCTTTTCAAAGCTTTTTAAGACTATTAGATAGAAGTTTACCGCTGACAAAGATGGCTGAGAGAGTGACTTCGCCACAGGAGGGCCTTGGACCTTTAAATCAGGTGACTTCTAGTAAAATTAGCGAGTTTTGTCCCGTTGTAATGTGTTTCCGGGACTCTCGCTAAACGTGATAAGCGCCTTAATTAGTTGGGTTTTTTCAACTAGGTGCTATATAAGACTAATCTCTCTTTGTGTTTATGTCCACAGGTCTGTGTGAAGGAGAAATAAGGACATGACATCAGCAGAGGGTTTGTGTCTCTCCACCATGGTTCCATTTCCTACTAATACTGTTAGGTTATCTAACCAAAAAATTCTATGCCCAGTGAGTTGGAGGCCTATTATAAAGGTCTTCTCACTTTGCCCTCTTGATCCAATTCCTTCCCCTAGAGGTGGAGAGAGTTAAGAGGCGTTCAGTGGTGGAGTTCTCCAGTTCATCAGGTTGGATGGTTTGTCTAGACAAGGTGTCAGGTATTAATTATTGATATGAGAAAGGGAGATAATTAACACTATTTGCCATTGTTATCAGTATTTATCTGATGCTTGTGTAGTTGAAATGTCCATTCTGCACATGTTCTGGTTAGAGATACAATTCGTCCTTGCACTGGGATGTTTGTTGGGATCGATTTTGTCCTGTCATAGGATTAATGACGTCATAATCAGCTTTGCTCTTTATTTACAATTAAAGTTGTCCGAAGCTGGTTTCTGAAAAAAAATTATGATCTTTATGATCATTTCCTTCTCTTGAGTTGGTGAGTTTCTAAGCTTAACTAGTTTGCTCATACTCCTCGTCCTTTGGCCTTTTTCAGAGACCTGGTTGTGCGTCCTGTGGACGATTTTTGAGGGACAAGTTTGGCCCTCATCTATGTTTTCAGTGTAGCCCCTGTGGTCCCTTGCTTAATTGCGAGATATGTAAGCACTGGGGGGGGCGAGCTAATGTCCGAATTCTTGTGCTTGCAGGCGAAGGACAAGTTGGAGGAGGAGAAAAAGAAGCTGAAAAAAGAGGTCGTAAGTAAGAAGGGTAAGAGGAAGGCCTCGTCCGCGGTGGACATGGAGGCCTTCCGGACCGAGATGTTGGGAGAGATGAGGAGGACAATCAAGGATTTGGTTCCAGAGTTGCTTCGTGGCATGCTTCCTGGACCAAATCCTTTATTGACCTCATCATCTGCTTCGGAGCAGGTAATCCCCACCTCTGAATCAACGTTCCTTAGTACGCTTCCGTTGTTTGAAGATTCAGAGGTGGCCCCATTAGAGGGTGTGTTCCACGGCCCTGGCAGCAGGCTTATTGCCACGCCCAATAGGGACCGTGGACGGTCGTCGCTGGAACCCGCGGGCTGCTCATCAGTCCAGGGGTATCCGCACACCGCGGCTGCCAGTACCTCGTATGGCACCTTCCCTGGCCAGTCCGGGTTAGCTCTCTTTGCTGACCCGGAGTCTAATCTTTCTGGCCAGGAGGATGATGATTACCTGTTGGGGTCGCCGTCTGAAGACGTGGCCATGGAATATGACGTTTGTGCGCCCCTCGCGGGGAATACAGGCGCCTTTTTCCACGGTTCTACTCTTCCAGGGGTAGAATCCACGGTTCAGACTGTGGCCCTGGGCGCTGAAGGCCAGCGGTACCGCATACCTCGGCTTGCCGAGAGTGTAGCTGGTGCTGGCCGGGGCCGTGGTGGGGCGGTATATGCCCCGCGCTCTACCACGGCGCCTGCTCCTGGTCAAACCAGTGAGATTAGCATGCCGGTATTATCAGGCCCGCATGCTCTCCCTGGCTTGCCAGGGATATCAGCGTATCCGCCGTCAAGCTCTGTTGCTTGTGCTCAGGAGGAAGACGAAGGCCCCCGTCTTGTAGAGCGCTCGCAACTAGCCACGGAGGAGGATTGGTCTGACGCTTGCCAGTGGTTGGTGAGTGTTAGACCAGATCTGCCCGTGGAGCAGTCGGCTAGCCAGCGTGAACACAGGCCGTGGTTAGCTGGTAAGCCTACTGCTAACGCTATGCCTTCTCTGCCGCTGGCAGAGCATGTCGCTGACATGTTCGAGGCGGCGGAGACGTCCATTAAGGCGAGTGGACGTCTCGCTAAGGCCCCGCGCGAGGTGGCCAGGCGTTGCCGCATCGTGCCCCTGGACTACCAGCGGTACGGTGTGGTACCAAAGCCGAGCGTGGATGACCGCGCGGCTTTGGGTGAGGATGCGCGGCCAGGCTCCCGTTCTGACACGGGAGTCTTGTGTTCGAACGCGTTGCGTTCGGCAAATGCCGCGTTGCGTGATGCGGAGGAGAGTGGGAGGGCTTCGATTGCCGCTCTGTCCCACGTCTCCCAGCTGTTACAAGGGGTAGTAACAGCATCCGCATCGCGCCAGCCAAGTCCGGTCACAGTCCAGCGAGCCATCCAGGATGGTATCAACCTGGCTCTGGACTGTATGACGCGGGCGGTGACCAGGAGTGTCCGGGCAAGGCGCACTTTTGCCTTGGATAATCTGTGCCCGTCCCAGGACCTCTACAATAGGCTACTACGTACGCCTATGACAGGTCCTGGTCTCTTTGGAGGTGAGGGATGTAGACACCTCCAGGAGACGGTTACTCTGGTCAATAACCAGAGGGCGCTGCGCGAACAGTTTGAGGTGCTTCGTCGTGCCAACGTTCGCGCCGCACCCCCTGCGTATCGTCCCCTGCAGGCTCGAGGTGGTAGTGGCCAGGTCAGAGGCCAACCACCATCGCAGCGCCGGCCTCGGCCGCGTGCGATTCGGCCAGCAGCGAGGGGGGCGCAGGCTCCTCAGGCGCAGTCAGCCAGGCAGCCGCCCGCGCACCGAGGTGCGCGCGGTGCTGGTCGTGGCACACGAGGATCTGGGCGGGGTAATCGTTCCTGATGGGACGGTTACCGCGGTGAGAACCGCGCCGGTGTTTCTGGCAAAGGAGACAGTGCCGCTCTTGCACTCCTTATGTCCACCTCTATCCCTAGGTGGACCGATGGGAGGCCGATTAGCCGACCACATGCAAGAGTGGGAACGGTTAACTCAGGACCGTTTAGTCTTGCGATGGCTTTCAGTCGGGTATCATCCCGATTGGATGACAGGCCCGCCATCGCGACTGTCTCTAGTGCCGATCTGGACTCCAAATCCGAGAGATCCAGATCAAAGGTTGTGTATCGAGGAGGAAATAAATTCCCTCATACAAAAAGGAGCTATTCAGCCGGCACAGAGGTGTCCGGGCTTCTATTCAACCCTGTTCTTAGTAACAAAGAACACCGGAGGGTGGAGACCAATTCTCAACCTCAAGCCATTGAACAAGTTCATAGAGACGCCCAGTTTCAAGATGGAGACTGTGCGCTCGGTGTTGGCGGGGTTAGAGAGGGGAATGTGGACAGCGTCGATAGATTTGAAGGACGCTTATTTCCACATCCCCATACACAGGAGTTTCCGTCGCTTCCTGAGATTTGCATTCCAGGGCAGACAGTGGGAATTCAGGGTGTTACCCTTCGGAATTTCCACGGCTCCTCGGGTTTTCACCCGTGTGGTTCTTGCGATCACCGCATACCTCCGCAGGAGAAGCATAGCAGTCCACACGTACATAGACGACTGGCTGTTGAAAGCGCACACCCGGGAAAGTTTGTCGGCCAGTCTGGAGATTGTTTTGAAAACTCTCACAGACTTAGGCTGGATGATCAATTTCCCAAAATCAGAGCTGACTCCATCCCAGAAGTTTGTTTACCTGGGGATGTTCTTCGATCTAGAGACAGGATATGTTTATCCTACTCAGGAGAGAGTTCAGAAACTCATCTCATTAATTCAGTCAGTGTGCGACAGTCGTCATGTCCTGGCACGGGTTTACTTGAGAATGCTGGGGTTGATGGTTTCATTGGAACCAGTCATTCCTCAGGCCGCCTTACGCAGGCGGCCGATCCAGTTATTTCTCATGACACAATGGACCCAGAGTACAGGTTCGCTGGACTCGAATGTGTCAGTGTTGGCGCCTCTGATTCATCACCTGCAATGGTGGTTGGACACAGAGAATCTCTTGGTGGGGGTTATGCTAACCCCTCCCCACCCTCAGGTGACTGTGTATACAGATGCATCGATGGAGGGCTGGGGAGCTTGCCTGGAAGAGTCCACGATATCAGGGCTTTGGAATCTGGAACAGTCAAAGGAACATATAAATCTACTGGAGCTAAGAGCAGTAGTCCTGGGCCTGGAACATTTCTTACAGAAAGTTCAGGGCAAGATTGTTCTTATTCGTTCAGACAACTCAACAGTTGTGACTTACATAAACCGCCAGGGCGGAACGAAGTCGCCCAGTCTCTGTATGATGACATGCAAACTGCTTTGTTGGTGTCTGGATCACCAGATTACCTTGAAAGCAGTTCATATTCCGGGAAGGTTAAACCTGCTAGCAGACTCATTGAGCCGAAGGATGAGTGTTTTACCCACAGAATGGCAACTAAATCAATGTGTGGCGGATCGTCTGTTCGACCATTGGGGGAAACCCAACATCGATTTGTTCGCAACGAAGAAGAATGTGAAGATGACGACGTACGTCTCTCCGATTCCGGATCCAAGCGCTTTCGCAACAGATGCGTTAGCTATCAGCTGGGGGAGAATGTATGCATACGCATTCCCTCCAGCAATCCTGATTCCAAAAATTCTTCAGAAAATCAGACAAGAGGAATGCCAAGTGCTTCTGATCGCCCCGGATTGGCCAAGCCGATCATGGTATACGGATCTGCTGGACCTTCTGGTCTGCAATCCGGTTCCTCTGCCTCTGATGGACGACATTATCTTCCAGGGCAAGGCCCTTTACAACAATCCGTCAATGTTCAGATTGACTGCGTGGATGTTGTCAAGGAATATAGAATTAAGGAGGGCTTTTCTGAGCAAGCAGCCATGTTTATGGCCAAAGCCAGGAGGGGTCAACCTCCAGAGCATATAATTATAAAATCAACAGATTTGCAGAATGGTGCTCAAAAAGATGTATTGATCCAATGGATGCATCTATTCAGGTAGTAGCTGATTTCCTCTGTCACCTTTATGATGCCTATAGCCTCAAGCCTAACTCTATTGCTGGTTATAAGTCAGCTTTAATGTCTGTTATTCCTTGCTTGGCTAAGAGGGGAAGTGATGAAGTGAATACATTAAATGTATTAATTAAAGGCATGGGCAATCTAAGACCAAGGAATCCACCGGTGATTCCGTCTTGGGGTTTATCGCTAGTGCTTCAAGTACTAGGTGATAAGCCGTTTGAACCACTTAGTTCCATTTCTATGAAACTATTAACACTGAAGACTGTGTTTTTAATTGCTGCGGCCTCGGCTAGGCGTAGGAGTGAGATTCATGCCTTATCAGCCGAGGATGACCGTTTTGTGGTTTCAGGGGAAGGCCTTAAGCTGCTACCTAGGATTAATTTCTTGGCTAAAAATCAGTCGTTGAAATATCCAGGTCAACCTATTATTTTGCCTGCTTTAACGAGATATGATCCTAATTCTAAAGCATGGTGTCCTGTCCGGGCGCTTCGCCGGTACAAACAACGTACGGCGGAGTGGCGCACCGATCAGTCAGCGTTATGGTTGTCATATATTGAACCCCATGGCAGGGCTTCTAAGGACACCATTTCCAGGTGGATTGTAGAATGCATTCAGTTTTGCCATAAATCCGCCACCGGGAAGCAGGTTGACGTGGCCAAGGCTCACAGTGTCCGCGGCGTAGTGACATCCACTGCCCTATTTAATGGGGTCCCTGGCGATGATATTATGTCGGTGGCTCAGTGGCACTGTGAGTCAAGTTTTACAGACCATTATCTCCGTGACACCTCTAATCCTCTCGCCTTGTCGATTTTGAAAAAATAACTAGGCATATATATTTTTGATGGGGTTTCCTCATTGCTTATATATTTCACAATTAATTTATGGAAACAACCACTAATTTGGGACTGCATCGATCTTCACCAATGGGAAGAGGATGTCAGCAGCCATTTCAACAAGGTCAGTCTTGTGTATGTGTTGTCCATTGTTGATTGTCTTGTCACGTTACCCGTTATTTATATGATGATGGTTTTGTGTATTTATGTGGTTCATTGTTGAGAGTATACGAAAATGGAGTTTTTTCGTCTCTGTCCTGTAGTACATGGCACTTGTACGTAGAGAGCGTATAGGACATTGAGGTCATTCGACTCTTCCTCCCAGGAAGGAGGGGGGGGGGAGCGCATATGACATTCGGTCATCTCTCATACATCGGGGGTGTTATCCGATGGTTAGTCAAATCCTGACTGTTTTTCATACAGTTTCAGAAGTTTAAGTGCCTTAAACGCAGAAAAGCGTATAGGGATGAGCTGGTCTTTTGACCTCGCCTCCCTCCCGCCGAATTCACTGTCGAATTCTGGCAATATCAAAAGTATTAGGGAGGTAAGTATACTCTTGATGTGAAATAAACGAAATCAAGGATTTCTTTTTTCACGAGAGAGTTGATACTTACCTCCCTAGATACGGACCCGGCCTCTCCACCCCACAGAGGCTCGGTCTTCAGGCTCTTTATAGTTGCATGTGTATCAGCCAATAAATTAGTCAGAGGAAGTGCTAGTCTGCGCATGCGCGGTGGTGGGGCTGGCATCCGCCAGACTACGCTCTGACTCCCTGCCCAGTAGGGGCACCTAACTGTTTTTAATCTGAGTGTTTATTGAGTGAAAGCCAATATTTAGCAATATCAAAAGTATTAGGGAGGTAAGTATCAACTCTCTCGTGAAAAAAGAAATCCTTGATTTCGTTTATTCTCTCCATTAATGGTATATATTTCTTATGTTTGAATTTCTTATGTGCCATAATGTTGAGAATCTCCTGCAGGTGATTTATATTGTCTCTCAGGATGGAGATGATGTGCAGCGCATGTTGCTGCACTGCAGGTCATATGCCTAGTCTGTCAGCCTATGTTTTCTTCAATAATATTTACATGTAGTAATTTGTTGTTGAACTATTTATGGCATGTAGTTGACATTATACACCTTGACTGAAAACTTGGTCTATCTAAAAGAGTTTACTTTAGGTGTGATCTTGTTCGTTTTGAATGCCCTCTCAGAACTTGAGTACATTTCTTTCATAGCGGTCCATAAAGAACTGGTTATGGCAATGTTGAAGATTTTTTATACCGGCTATGTCTTAGAAGTGGTACAGCAGCAGTACACGCATGTATGTGATGGAACATTACTATGTTTCAGAAGCGGCTGAACAGCGGGTGCAGGCTGAGCAGAGGTACATGTACAACACTGCTTATAAGAAGCAGATACCCCTTCCTTGTGAGGGTATACTGCTTCTACAATGTATGTGGTACATCGCTTTACGATTTTCTTGGAAGAGGTACATGTTTGCAATGCCACTTACAGAAGCGGATACTGTTTCCAATTAAGCAGTTACCGCTTCCTTGGAAGTGTCTACTTCTCCATGGTCCAGGAACCTTACATATGTACAAATTTGATCTGAATCCCAATCGGTATATTGTTCTGGCCAGGCGGCGGATGCCTCGTGCCTGTTCCCATCCGATGGGGACAGGATGGTCGGTCGTCTCACGAGCTATCCTCTCCTCCGAGCCCTGGGCAGGGGGACCAGTTGTGCGAGGTCTGTCCTCCGGGGCAGAGGCTGTCCATGTCCATGAGTCCTCCACGCGACTCTTTGGTATCTGTCGTGGTCTCGGGGCTTGCGATGCTGTCCCCTGGATGGGAGGTTGGTGCTACCCCACAAACGTTTGCTGACCAGAGAGGTCAGCCATCTCCTTGGAGATGCGCAGTTCTGGCCGGACATTTTTGACATTGCAGTGTGCCTGAGTTCAACATAGCTGGACGGCTCGACTAGATCTTCCCGGCGGTCCGCAGGCGGAGGGTTGGGGCTTGGAGTGACCATTCCTCTTTCAATATCCATCACTCATTGGCGTACGATCTATCTTAGGTTTTGCTTTCTTTTTGTTCCCTTTCTTTCAGTCTGAGCGGAGGAGCATTGCGCTGATATACGCGTTCATTCCGGCAGAAGTCGTCTGGGCAGCAGAAGCGGTTTATGGTGTGGCGGCGACAGTTGTCGCTGTGGTTGAGCAGGCAGTAATGCTTCCTGTGACGGGGGTTTCTGTGGCTGAGGTTCTTGTGGCAGAGCCGTTGGCAGTGGTTTCGGCGGCGAGAGTATCTTTTGTGGTGGCGTTGTCGGTGGTTCTCAGCGATGGGGGAGGCGAATCTCCCAGGCCGATGAATGATTCCTTCCGAGAATAGGGGCCCAGTCAGGTTAATCCTGTGGGGAACGGGAGGTGCGTATGGTTTGTGCAAAATGGGAGGAGAGGGCCACAAGTGGCTCTCTTTACTGCAGGTGGTTTTCGATCTTTCCTGCCTGCATTCAAGCCAAGCTTTTTTAAGCTTCTCTGTCAGGCGCTAGTATTTCGAGAAGGGGAACGGGAGTGAAAGAGAAGGTGCAAGGGTAGGCTTGTTTAACTTTTTAGGTTTCCTAAAGCTCTGTGCACAGTATTTTTCCGTCAGCCGAAAGTTACGCACTGGGCGGTGAAGGGAAACAATTCGCGTCCTAATCATCTGATGAGTGTCACCCTATCCGAAATAATGTCGCTCAAGAAGGTGTTAAGCTGCCGGAAAGGGGATTCATTTGGAACGGGGGAATAGACAACGGGTTTTTCTGTTTGTCGCTGGTGGTCAGTGCGTCTCTAGCAGTTACTATTCGTTTCGTGGGTTTATGTACCTAAGGCTAGTTCATCATGAAAGTCGTTTGGCACTGAAAAGCTAACTATTTCCTAGCGGTCTGCTTACGGCAGAGCGAAAAAGGAGGAGAGACCTACTTTAGTGTCCTATAGAGATAGGAACATGTTGGGGTGGGTGGGGGGCGGGCGGTAAATTTTAGTGGTTGCCACCTGGTTGATCCAATGTTCTCGGCAGACATCCACAGGCAGGCCTTCTGCGTGAGCCTAACTCTAATGTTAGAAGGGATCCTGTGCGAGGCGGTAGTTTAGTTACCTATATTGTACAAAATGTACATGTAAGATGTTTTCGTAGTTTAAGGCTTCAGGTGGCATTCAGAAGTATGTGATTGGTTAGATTAAGTGAGATCCTCTACCCTCGCAAGGTCGGGCGAATATTTGGATCAGAGCCTAGACTGACGTGAGAAACGTCAAAAAGATCCTTTCAAGTTGCAGACACGCAAACCGGCCCATGTAAGTAAAGAGGAAAGAGTTTAGTGGAGCCTCTGCTGAGTTTGGGCGCTGCTGCAATCTAAAATGATGACAGGCTGAGAAGGCATGGCAAACTTGGAAGAGATTATGGGTGATGCAGCGGTTATGTGGTTCGGTAGCAGGCAACCGGTGTTAACCGCAGTGTCGCTTGTCTATCGCTGCATTTATGCTGACTGCCGGCCAAGCGGATTAAAATGAAAAAGGTTCGCGAATCAACGGAGAAGATTAAGCCACAGTGTTTGTTCTTGCTTAGGTGATATGTCTAGTGCATCCTAGTAAGTGGTGCAGAATTTAGGTGGCGAAAGGTTCTCTATAAAAAAATGAAATGCAAGGGTCGGAGGACCCGTATGTGTGGTTGAAAGGATGGCAGGGGTTATTGAAGCCTTGAAAGGAATGCATCCGTGGGAAGCGGTCTCACGTGGCACAATGCGATACCATTCATTATGGCACAGGGAGTCGGTGACAAGGTTTTCAGGCGTGCAGAGAGGCGCGGCGAACCGAGGGACTCAGCTTTCCTAGTCCTAACGATATTTCCTACACAAGACGGCTTGGGGGCCAGCATAAGCAGTGCAGATCGAGGTGTCGAAAGGCATGCGTCGATTGGGTGGCGTTTTAAACGGGAGCTAAAAGGGGAAAAGCGGGAGAAACGTCTGCTGGCGACTACACTATTTGCGGGAGGTCCAAGTGAAGTGCGGGGAGATCTATACAACAAGCTAAAGGAGTAGCCATTTTGGCGGTGGGTAAACGTGTCTCCGATCGCAGCATTGTTTTGATTTCTTTATGCTGCATGAAGCACAAAGCGCGTCATCCACTTGGAAAAGCTGCAAAAAAGGGTGAACGTCTTTATTTGTGTTTACAAGTATTAAAAAAGCGACAAAACCACAACGTTAATATTTGTCTTCACGTTGAGCGGTGCACGAGATTGTCATCCGCAAGTGATGGCTAAGGTGAGCGATTTCCTTTAGAGCGTTTCCTAAAACAAAAATGAAGCAGCCGCTGAAGAGCGGAAGAAAAATAAACTGCTTAAGATGCTGTATCTAGAAATCTACAGTGTAAAAAATAGAGAAAAATAAAGGGTGGTGCGGTGGAAGTTAGCTTTCACAAGAATGTTCTTCGGTCGTGGGAGAAGCGTCCTTCAGAATGAGACGATCCGATGCAGCGGATGTGGAACTCAGGTCTGAGGCTAGTACCAAGTGTAGGGTTTCTGAGTTTCTTTCGCAGCAAGCATTTGGGTGGGGGCGGTATTTCTTGACGATGTTGCAGCATGGGAAACGCTGGCAGGTTCAGTCACGGTGGAGAGTTGGTGTCGACTTCTCTTTCGTGTCAAGAGACATCACAAATATTCCGTTCATGAAGTTTCTTGAGTGGTACCAGAAGGGTGGAAGTTTCTGAAGGCAGAAGAATTTAAGCTGTTGCTTAGCAGCCTTTCAAAAAGGAGATTTTCGCGCTGTCGACCATGGAAATGGCATCCCTCTCCGAGCAGTTATGTCAGACATCCCACTTTCTCTGTCAGGTATTGGAGCAGAAAAGCGGAACAAGTACCATTAACTGGAGTCGTTGGCGAGGTGTCAACATGAATACCTAGATGGGTTTCACGGTGCTTTAAGTCGCAGAGCAAGCAGGTTTTATACTCTGCTTTGCATCTCATTATCTTTCGACGAATGGCTGGCTTCTTTACGATATCTCCAGCCAATTCGTGATCATCTGGACAGAGGCGCCAACGCAAGCAGCGTCCAACAGGAGTCAGCTGTTGAATAGCGGGTCGCGCCCTTTACTATCTTTTTCCATGTACACACAAGGATTCAGGAATTCAGAGGTAAATTTTCTTGATTGGACTCGCTGTCGTCATCTTGAGGAAGCGGAAACTTCAATGCTTTCTAATGGTACCGAACATTCCGGGGAATTTTTGTGATCATGGCCACTATTTCGAGGAAGAGGCCGTGCAAAGATTATATATACAACCTAAGTGTCCACTCAGTTATTGACGTCGTGCGAATGTGGCCATGTTCTACACTATGAAAGAAAACTTGTCCATTACGGGGTTGCTCCCAGTGGCCCGGCGCATGCGCAGATGGGACAAATCGTGTCTTAGACAGTCTTGCCTTCGTGTGTATATTGAGTATAGCCATCCATAGGGGCAGCCATGGCATGGCCCGGGGTGGCATTTTACCCATTCCGGGTTGGCTAGTCCATCCCGTTACCAGACCACAATTCTCCAATTGCTCTGACTTCTTTACATTGTGAAGACCTTTACCATTACCCA
The DNA here is from genome assembly GCA_034401795.1 of Chaetoderma sp. LZ-2023a. Lineage (NCBI taxonomy): Eukaryota > Metazoa > Mollusca > Caudofoveata > Chaetodermatida > Chaetodermatidae > Chaetoderma > Chaetoderma sp. LZ-2023a. Next base: position 72,201,301 of record CM067375.1, read on the forward strand.
GCCATAAGAGGAAGACGGTATTAAATGTAGGTCTGTGGGGTGTTTGTCATGTCTGGGTTAATCCACAACTACTCAGAAATAACTTAGATGTAACATGTTTCCAAAACATATTACAAGATACACAATGTAGTGTTGAATATTTTGAACATAATAGAATTGGAAGACATTGCTGGGTAATGAGACAACAATGTCTTCAATCCGTGTATGTTCAAAGTATTTAATAGAACATTTCTTCGTAACTAATTACATGTTTCTGTTTTTGTTTTGAAACACAGACACTCGCCCTCCCCCTTTTGTCACATTGTAAAAGGTTTTCGGATTTTCCAGATTTTTTCGGTTTTGTATAATTTTCCAGATTTCTTCAGATCATGCCCAAAGTTGTCGAATCCTAGTGTACATGTATATCATCACACACTTTCTTGTGTTAAAATTTGGGCAAAATCAAACCAATAGTTTCTGAGGTATTCATACATTTGTAGATCCAGAAGTTGATGTGATCTGTATCCGGATTATTTTATCTGGGTCACAGTGAAAGTGTGGACATCCTCTTGCACGGCACATCCTTTTGTTGTGTTAAAATTTGAGCCAAATCTGATCAGTAGTTTTTTAGATACATGCACACACCTGTGGCCCACTCCCACCTCTGCCCCACCATGAGGAGAAAGCCTAATGTAACCTTGCAATCCGCATTCATATGGGTAAAGATTCTTTTTATTCTGCCAAATTTGACAGCCTGCCCCGATTCTTGTGCATCCCACCTCCTAAGGTGCTGAGGTTAGTCTAAACGTGTCACAATGTACAGTCATATACTAGGTAACTTGGAATTAACAAATTTGGTTGAATTGCACCAATCTGTTTCAGAGGAGATACAGGGGATGAGCCAGAATATTATGAAATTGATCTGAATCAGGAAACATGTACGTGTAATGATGAGACGGCCACTGTATCATGGATAAATAAAATTAATACTTACACTGTTGTTGTTTGTATTGATCATACATCATAGCCAAATTATTGATCAGTCCCTTCATGCATGTTCTAAGATAGAAATACATAAATACGGTGTAATGCTAATTTTAGATGTTTCAGTTATAGGTTATCTTTGGTAGAGAAATGCATAGATTTTCCCAGTTATTTTAAGTATATTCAAGAAGGTTCTCATGAATTGTATCATTCATAATATGAATGTAGATGTAATCTTGTACATGAACTTAGAGAAATCGTTTCTGATCTTACCGCATTTTTTTCACAATTATTAGACCATTCATTCTTAATGTTTACAATGTATATAGTTTACATAAATACTAAGCATCCTATGGTTTTAGGCTTTAGAACTTCTATTCAAAATTTTGCTTCTTTGATTTCCTTTGACGACCGTCTTGGATTTTCCGAAAATATTTGGAAACCCTTTGAACTGCTACAATCTCCTTAATCAATATCCTGTTTCACCTCAAGCGTATACTTACAACACTGATATTCTATGATATTTCCCAAATATGGAACTAGCTTCAATAATAATCAGAATTAAAAAGAAACCACCCCCACTGGGCAGGTTACTCAACTGACAGTCCAGCGGATGTGCGGCCCAAACTGGCACATGCACGGGGCTGTCTCATTCTCTTTCTAAAATATTGACCTGCCATTGCAACACGCTTTCTAGCCTTGCTTTTGCTTTTGATATTTTTGAAGCTAAGTTGTTCTGCAACTTGATTTTGACTATTATTGGTATGTCTGATGCTGCCAAGTTGCCGGAGGATGCTCCTGGTCCTATTAGCTAACGCATGTTGTGCTTTGTATTTTCAGACACACTTAGCTGATTTCTGAAGTGTATCCTTTATTTGAACAATATTTATACTTGGTTTCCGGGTCCATCTAATTTATTGTGAGTTTGCAGAGGGAATTATGACCATAAGAAGTAATTTTTCCGCATTCTTCCCCCCACCACAGGGTTTGGATTCAGGATCAGGTATTCCTGTTGTTGTTCAGCAGACTTCATTCGTTCTTCAGGAGTCATCTTCTGAGGTTAATTTTGGAGAGATAAGATTTTCAGTCATTTTATTTCTAAATATTTTTTAGAGGTTTTATGACTGAGTGTTGTGTTATTTATCTCTCTTCATGGTTTGCATAGGTTCATTGGTTCATTGCATTTATAAAGTTCAACTACTAATGAATCTTTGTATTGAGCTGTGGAGTCTAAAATCGGCTCTCAAGTGTTCAAGTTCAAATTCTAATGTCTCCCTTGTCTTCTTAAAGAAGAATAAGAAGTTTTTAGGATTGGTTTACCTATAGTCAGGCCCATAGTTTTTCTCTATGGCCTTGGCATATCATTTCATCTGGTGGTCAAAGTTTTCCTTATGGAATTTATTAGCCTTCTGCAATTGTTTTTTTGGTTCGTCATAACTAAAAACTAATTGTTTCCGTTTGTGTCGTTTCAGAGGGTTATTGACAACAAATACCCTTCCGGCCACCATTTCATGAAGGCCCACTTTTTCCGTCATGACTGCACTAGGTGCAGTACATACTGGCCTGTATTAAATTGCCATGTGTGTGAGTCGTGGCCGGTGGAGGTCTTGACTGATTTTTTAAATCAGCAGGTGAAGGACCGGGTGGCAGATGAGAGGAGGTGACTGGAAAAAGAGTGTGGTAAGAAAAGGAAAACATCCATGCCAGACATGGAGGCCTTCCGTCTTGAAATGATGGGAGAAATGAAGAAGAGAGTCACAGATCTTGTCCCAGAGTTGCTTCGCAGCTTGCATCCAGGTTCAAGTTCATCATTGTCTTCCTCATTTGCTCCAGGACAGAGTGTTCCTTCTCTGGGTCTGGTTCTCTTAGTAAGCCAGTTTTCATTATAGACCCGGTCTGTGGACCCAGGAGCGAAAGCCATGGCCTCGGGCGTTCGCTTAGCGAATGCTGTAGAGCAGCCTAAGGCTAAAGGTATCAGCGCCTCACGCGATACCCCTCCTGCCCAAGCCAAGTTTGATCCTTTTTCAAGCTTGGCATCTAATCCTTCTGGGCAGGAAGAAGAGGACACTGTTATGGCCTACCGATGAGCCGATGGCCACGGAAATGGATACCCATGGGCATGGGGGCCCATGGGTGACCTTTTCCATGGAACTACTACTTCGGGAGTAGGTTTCACGGCTCGACAGCTAGGCCGGCTTTGGAGCCGATGGCCATCCATACCGTATCCCCCGGCTTGCCGAAAGTTACCGTGTGAGGAAGGCCCGGACTATGACATCATGCATTTAGCCCCCCCCCATGATGCCGTAGATCCGGCTCCTGGAATAGCCACGGCGCAAGCCATGCTGGCCCTTGCAGGTCCGTATGGCTTCCCTGGCTGTCCAGGAGTATCTTCAGCTCTGGCCATTACCCCACCAGTGAATATGGTTGAGGACGACGAAGGCCCTAGGCTCGTCGAACCTAAACAGGTGGCCACCGAGGAGGACTGGCTGGATGCTTGCCAATGGCTGGGGAGCATCAAGCCAGAACTCTAGGTGGATCCACCGGCCTCCCTGTTTGGGAGGGAAGCCGGTGACGAGCACCATTCCATCTCTGCCATATGCGTAGCATATCGTTGATATGTTCGCTGCAGCAGAGACGTCCATTCAGCGGACGGGACGCCTTGCGAAGGCCCCTCGTGAGGTGGCACGGCGCTGCAGTAACAGTTCTGATCTGTATCAGAAGTACGGAGTTGTCCCAAAGCCTTGCATGGATGACCGTGCGGCTTTGGGTGAAGACATGCGGCCTGGGTCCCAGTCTGACACGGGACCCTTGTGCGCAACACAAGTTCTTCACTGTGAACATTGAGGAAAGTATAAGAGGAGCCATATCGGCTGCTACAGGGGGTAGTAGCAGCATCTGTGGCCTGCCAAGCTTCTCTTTCAGTCCAGAGAGCCATCGAGGATGGCATTAACCTGGCTCTGGATTGCATGATGAGATCCGTAACCAGGAGTTTACGGGCGAGGCACACATTTTCCCTTGACAATTTGTGCCCACTCACAGGATCTGTACACCCGGCTTCTTCGGATGCCGATGGCAGGTCCAGGATTGTTTGGAGGTGAAGGATGCCTGCTAGGTTTGCGCGATTTTTGCTTTGAAACATCACGATCGATTTTATTACAAAATTCGCGATTTTCGATTAAATTGTGGGTCCAAATTCCCAAAAGTATAAACCGGGGTAACGTGACTTGTTTCTAGAAAAAGTTGAAATAAATGATACAGAAATATCACAAAATTAGAACACATTTTCATGCAACGAATTCTTACCATCCTACGTCTATGTTTAATGTATACCTTATATCCATCATCGCGGGAGTGAAATTATTAATTGGGACCGCTTAAATATTGCGTATAGTTTAATAAACAGTATTTATTTCACCAAAATTTGAGATAAAATGTCGCCGGGAAAAAATATAAATTACATGATGTCTCAGCTTCCGTTTATAGCCTCCCTTTGTAGGACGAGTTTAGGTCATTACCTGAGTAACCTGAAGACGCTAATATTAGTACCCGGAAAGATACTGCGCAATCCACATACATAGGACTTTAGCTTTGAGTAGGTACGAGTGCAACGGCGTAAACTCATCCTATAGTGCAGTTTATAGTTACTTTCAGAATGTACGATTTACATTTAAGTGTAATCAACAGAATGCACAGTTCAAAATCAAACAATCTGGAATGCTTTTGCTTTATTTTCTTTAATTTGACACAACAACCGAATCAAAAAGGAAAAATTATTACACCGCCTGAAATTGCTAACTCTAGAATTAAAAAGAATTATGTTCACTGATTGCCTAGAACTCTGCAACTAAGTATATACTTGGCTTTTTACGACAGACTCAGGGTCTGCAGCGAAAGAAAGAAAATTATATGGCGATTCGACGGAGTAACTAGCTGGTTTTCTCAATGACAAAGGTGTTACCTCGCTATTGTTAGCTTGTTTATTGTAGCACTTTGTGTTGTGATTAGTAATTATTCGACACATGCATGGCAAGGCAGGATATAAACACAAGGAACACAGGCGTGAATCGATTATAATTGTACTCATGTACTGATAAAATGCGACGTAAAAGTACACATTTCAGATTTGTTTAAAACATGACATTTTTGATGATTTTCTGATTTTTCCTCAATTACATCGTAAAAATCACGATTTTAAAAATAAATCGAACTTCACGATTAAATTGAAAACTCGCACAGGCCTAATGCCTGCACCTCCAACACACCGTAAACCTGGTGAACAACCCGCGGGCGCTGCGAGAGCAGTTTGAAGTGCTCCACAGGGAGCGTGTTCGAGCAGCGCCCCCCTGCCTTCCACCCTCAGCTGGTTGTGGGAGTTGAACCTGATGGGTTGGCACACACAAGGAACACACCAGTGCTGCTAGAACAGCCACTAGAGACAGGGCATCTCTTGCCCTTCTCGGGTCTACCTCAATCCTTAGGTGCACCCGTTGGAGGCCGTCTGGCCTTCCACATGCAAGAGTGGGAGCGGGTTACTCAGGACCGCTCAGTCTTGCAATGGCATTCAGTCGGTTACCATCCTGACTGGATTTCAAGCCAGCCATCGCGCCTGTGTCCGGTTCCGATCTGGACTCAAAATCCAAGAGATCTGGATCAACGGTTGTCTATAGAGGAAGAAATTCAATCCCTCATACTAAAACACGCAATTCAACCAGCACAGAAATGTCCGGATTACTATTCAACCGTGTTCCTAGTGACAGAAAGCACTGGAGGGTGGAGAAATTCTCAACCTCAAACCTCTCAACAGGTTTATCCTCATACCAAGTTTCAAAATGGAAACTGTAAGAACGGTGTTAGCAGGATTGAGGAAGGGAATGTGGACAGCATCAATAGATCTATCGTGAAGAGCTTTCGTCGGTTCCTGAGATTTGCATTTCAGTGCCGCCAATGGGAATTCAGGGTTCTCCCATTTGGTATATCTACGGCTCCTGGGGTCTTCACTCTAGTGGTCCAAGCTATGATGTCATACTTCAGCAGGAGACACATAGCAATCCACACGTACATAGATGTCTGGCTGTTAAAAGCACACAATCAAGAAAGTCTATCAGCAAATGTGGACATAGTTTTGAAAACTTTTACAGATCTAGGCTGGATAATCAACTTTCAAAAATTAGAGCTGACTCCATCCCAGAAGTTTGTTTCCCTGGGCATGTTCTTCGATCTAGAGGTAGAGTATGTTTACCCATCTCAAGAGAGAGTAGAAGTACTCATCTCAGTCATACAGTCAGTGTGCAACAGTCGTCATGTCCTGGCAGGCGTCTACTTGAGAATGCTGGGGTTGATGGTTTCTTTGGAACCAGTCATTCCACAGGCAGCCTTATGACGGCAGCCTATGCGGTTAGTTCGCATGACACAGTGGACCCAGAGTACGGGTTTCCTGGACTCACAGGTGTCAGTGTGGAACCTCTTATTCACCACCTTCAATGGTGGATGAAAAGAGAGAATCTCCTGGTGGGGGTGACGTTGTCACCTCCCCACCCTCAGTTAACGATATATACAGATGCATCAATGGAGTGATGGGGAGCTTGCCTGAAAGAAGACAAAGTATCAGGGCTTTGGAATCTGGATCAGTCAAAAGAACATATCAATTTGCTGGAAATGCGAGCAGTAGTCTTAGCCATGGAACACTTCCTAGAGAATGTCAAGGGCAAGAGTGTTCTCTCCGATTCCAGATCCGAGTGCTTCCAAAAGTTCTCCAGACAATCAGGCAGCAGGAATGCCAAGTACTTCTGATTGCCCCAAATTGGCCAAGCCGATCATGGTATATGGATCTCCTGGACCTTCTGGTCTGCAATCCTGTTCCTCTGCCTCAGATGGACGACGTAATCTTCCAGGGCAAGGCCTTGCACAACAACCCGTCAATGTTCCAATTGACTGCGTGGATATTGTCAAGGAATCAGCAGTTAAGGAGGCCTTTTCTGAGCAAGCAGCCATGTTTATGGCTAAAGCCAGGAGGTCAACCTCCAGAGCATATAATTATAAAATCAACAGATTTGCTGAATGGTGCTCAAAAAGATGTATTAATCCATTGGATGCATCTATTCAGGTAGGAGCCGATTTCCTCTGTCACCTTTTTGATGCCTATAGCCTCAAGCCGAACTCTAATGCTAGCTGCAAGTCAGCTTTAATGTCAGTTGTCCCTTGCTTGGCTAATAGGGGAAGTGATGAAGTATGTAATCTAAATACTTTAATCAAATGCATGGGTAAACTTAGACCAAGGAATCCTCCAGTGATTCCGTCTTAGAGTTTATCGTTCAAGTATTAGTGGATAAACCCTTTGAACCACTAAGCTCCATTTCCATGAAAATGTTGATGTTTAAAACAGTTTTTCTGATTGCTGCAGCTTCAGCTAGACGAAGAAGTGAAATACATGCTTTGTCAGCAGAGCCAGACCGTTTTGTGGTTACAGGGGAAGGCCTCATGCTTCTAAAAACCAGTCTGAAATATCCTGGTCAGCCTATTGTTTTACCCGCTTTGACTAGGTTTGATCCTAATTCAAAGGCTTGGTGTCCTGTCCGTGCATTAACGTGTTATAAACAACATATAGAGGAATGGCGGATGGACCCTAGTGCTTTATGGCTATCTTACATTGAGCCCCATGGGAGAGCTTCTAAACATACCATTTCTAGCTGGATTGTGGAATGCATCCAGCATTGCCACAAAGCTGCCACAGGAAAACAAGTTGACATGGCCAAGGCTCACAGTACCCGTGGCGTAGTGACATCCATGGCTCTGTTTAACGGAGTACCGGTGGATGACATTATGTCGGTAGCACAATGGCACTGTGAGTCTAGTTTTACAGGTCATTACCTCTGTGTCACATCTAATCCACTTGCCTGATCGATTTTATTTAAACGTTAAACTGTATATCTTTGTAAATATTGTATATACGCCCCTTGACTCACACACAGTGCAATTTAGTGGGTGAATCCCCGCTTTTCCGTACTGTACCGATCATCGCCAGCGGTGATTCTAGAGAATATGGTCAAAATGGTTTAGTCCTATATTTAGTGATGGTTATTTTTTGTCACGTTCTTTATTACTTACTAAAATGGTGATGGTTTGTGTTCTTTGTGGTTCCATCTGAGAGTATACGAAATGAAGCTTTCGTCCGATGTCTTATAGTACTTTAGCACAAGTACATAGAGAGCATACAGGACATTGAGGTCATCACTCCCTCTTTAATAGAGGAGGGGGGGGAGAGCGGATGTTAAATGGTCATTACTCTCAACATCGGTCATGTTATCCGATGTCCAAATCATTTCCTGATTGTGTTTACATACACAATTTCAGATGTTTTTGTGCTCCAAAAGCAAAAGTGCTTGCTCTTCCGGAGATGAGCCAGTCTTCTGACCTTGGCCTCCCTCCCGCCGAATTGTCTTACGAATTCTGACTATATCCTAGAGTACCAGGGTTGTAAGTATACTCTTGATGTGAAATAAATGAAATCATAGAGTACCAGGGTTGTAAGTATACTCTTGATGTGAAATAAATGAAATCACGGATTTCTGTTTTCACGAGAGAGTTGATACTTACCACCCTGATATGATCCCGGCCTCTCCACCCCACAGAGACTCGGTCTGTCAGCGTTTTATGTTGCAATTATGTCAGCCAATATTTTGGAATAGAGTGAGACAGCCCCGCACATGCGTGAGTTTGGACTGCACATCCGCTGGACTGTCAGTTGAGTAACCTGCCCAGTGGGGGTGGTTTCTTTTTAATTCTGAGTATTATTGAAGCTACATGTAAGTCGATATTTAGGAAATATCATAGAGTATCAGGGTGGTAAGTATCAACTCTCGTGAAAAAAGAAATCGTGATTTCGTTTAATTTCAACTAAACTTGGGTAGAATGATCCTACTGTGGTAAACTTCAACATTTCTAATAAGAATTTGAATTAGTCAAACCTATTGGGCGAGCATCTTGGATAATTTTCAAATATGTCCCAGAAATCATTAAAAATATTACTCAACAGTTTTTACTTTTCAAGTTTAACCCTTTAACCCTCGAATTTGTTTTAAAAAATTTCAATTTTCACTTAGAAGATCTCCATACACAGACCAAGAGGCTTTTTTGAAAATTTAACACTGGAATGACTGGCTCCCTGGTAACGAGCCAGTCATTCCAGTAGTAAATTTTCAAAAATACTCGTCTTGGTCGTCAAATGAATATTTCTCAAGCCCATTTTTGGCTGATATGAGTGTTAAGGGGCTAAATTTCTATTTGTGGTTGTAACTTGAATTTCTGACAAGAAAGATCTATAGACACATGATAGAGCTCTATGATGGCATTTTACAATATGATATATGGCCTTTCTACATGAAATATCAATGTTGCGGATACATGATACATGCCCCTTGGGCCTTTTGTTCTAAGTTTAGAGCTGTACAAGATGTACTGGGTTCTGTTGCAGCTCTATTGATTGTGTTAATACCATTTTTTCAGAGCATAATAAAGAGACTGTAGTAAACTGTGGTGCTTTACGATCATTGATCCGGTTAATGAGCTCATGTGACAAGGAGGTCCAGTGTAACACCTGTGGCTGTATTACTACTCTATCTACTACAGGTACTATATTGTGTGTATGGGCTGAAATTAATTCAGACTTGACCACTACCCAAGGCTACTGTCAATTTATGATTTATCCAGTCATGAGGTGGCCTACACATAGTGACCATTTTCATCTCAAACCTTACATCATATTGATAATTATTATTCATCAAACAAAGATGTCTTGCTATCATGATAATAGGAACGTCGAAAATAGTGCAATTTTGACAACAATGTTGCTGAAAGCTGTTGCTACCTTTAGCAGAGCAACGGCTTTCTGCAATATTGTTTTCAAAATAAGATCAGTTCTCATTCAACTAGTGGTTGAAGCTGTTGAATTGTTCTTCATTCTAATGGCAAGGCCCCCCCCCCCATCCATCCACCCACCCACCCCATGCAATTTTAATTCTAAGTTGCTGCCAGCATGATGGACATATAATCCCATCTTTCTTTGTTTGGCGTGAATCTGTGAGCAATGGATAATTTATTAATATTAGCAACGGTTGCAATATTTTATAACCCATTAATCTTGTTTTTGTTTTTGTACCGCGGAGTTACATGTATATATTCCTCATCCTAGGCATTCATCTTTATATTTTGTACATCATATTTACTCAATCATATACTGATTAACCCTTTAACCCTCCAATTTGTTCATGAAAATAATTTTCTCAGAAAATGTCCATTTGCAGGCCAAGAGAAGACTATTTTTGAAAACTTACCACTGGAATGACTGCATCGGTTATCGAGCCAGTCAATCCAATGGTAAATATAAAAAAAGAGTTCTCTTGGTCTGCAAATGGACATTTCTTAAGACCACTGCATGAGGCGTGTTTGGCTGATATGAGGGGTAAAGGGTTAGGCATATACAGTGTAATCCCAGAATTCCAAGAAGCTGAAGTTCAAAGCAATCATACACTTAAACCCTTAACACTCTGGTGTGAAATTTTATATTTTTCAAATTAAATTAAATTATGATCGAGTGTTAATTTTTAAACAAATTTGGTTGAAGATGTCATAGACTGCGACATCGTCCACCCAAATTGTTGAAATATGTACACCAGTTTCTTTGTTATAAGTAAAAGATGGAATCTTGACATCAGAGTGGTAAAGGTTAAAAGGGAATTAATTAACATAATGTGATATTGTCATGAAAGATTCTGGCATGGGGACCCACAGCAATCACTGTCAATCAGCGTTAACCCTTACCACTCTGATGTCAATATTATATCTTATACTGTATCAATAGTGAAGAAACTGGTGTCCATTTTGCAACAATTTTGGTGCACGATGTTGCTGTTTATGACAGCAACATCTTCCACTAAATTTGTTGAAAAATGAACACCAGTTCATCTTTTAATTTAATTTGAAAATTTAAAATTTTGACATCAGAGTGGTAAGAGTTAATCAGTGTCAAGCGCATTCATTTATTTATATCACAATTCTACCGTTTAATGTTCAAGGTTTATCAACGAAATTAAATGTTTCTTTCGTAAATGAATGTCCATTTGCAAGGCCAGCGAAGATTACTTGTATCTTTTAAAATTTGCCACTGTAATGACTGGCTCGGTTTAAAGAATTGTCCTCATAGCCTGTAAATGAATATTCTTCAAGCTCACTGCAGAGGCCTGTTTTTACCCGCTTGGTTTTGAACGAGGCATTAATTTTGCATTGTCGGTGTCGCAATTTTCGTTCATAACTATCGTAATTAATAATTTGAACCTAATTTGACTAACAGGTTTTTCATGCCTTATTGAGTCTGTGAGAACATGTACATATTATTAAACAGAATCTTGCTTACGCCATAAAATACATGTTTTATCTAGTCAACAGGTCCGAAAGTTTTAAGCCCTGTCATTTTGTATGGAATTATACAAACCGTCAGAAGGAGTAAAAGTGGCAGTTAATATTCAGAAATTTCGTTCGTTATACTGTTGCATCTTTTTTATTGGCCGCAAATACATACATGCGGATGCATGCACACACCCGCATGCATGCACACACCCGCATGCATGCACACACCCGCATGCATGCACTCACTCACTAACACATGTATGCATGCACACACCCGCATGCATGCACTCACTCGCTAACACATGTATGCATGCAGACACATGCTCACACATGCATGCACGCTCACACATGCACCTACATGCACACACACGCGCGCACCATCTATATACCTGTAAATGTGACAGGTGCAAATAGTGATCATACCCGCGCTAAGAAGCTACATTACGCCCTTAATGGTCAGAATTACTCAAGAAAATTAAAAATTTTTGTATATTTAATGTCCATTTGCAGGCCAAGAAAAGAGTATTTTCGAGACTGCTTACTGCTAATGACTGGCATTTTTATCAAACCAGACATTCTAGTGATAAATTTAAAACAATAGACAAATTGGCATGCAAATATACATTCCACAAGACAATCGTTGAGGCACTTGATCTCAAGACCGTTAGAGGGTTAGCTGTTGATGTTGCTTATGGCCTGTTATACACGCAAATTTGATGATGCAAGGTCATGTGCGTGCGTGCGTGCGTGCGTGCGTGGGTGGGTGGGTGGGTGCGTGCACGTGTGTGTGTATGTATGTTCGCGTGTGTGTATGTATGTTCGCGTGTGTGCGCTTGTGCATGTGCTTTGCTTTTGATATTTCTAGCTCGACTTTACAAAATAAAACCAACTATTGCGATACCCTGCACGTCGTACAGCGGCGGCAGTGGTGACGGTGGTGGTGCCTCCTCGTTGACATCCAATTTCCATTTAGCTCAACTTGTCTCTTTATATCTCAGGTTTGGTTAATCACGATGAGGTTAGGGTCAAAACATCAAAGGTAAAGGTCACCGTGACCTTGGTAAAAACATAGTTTTTTTCAAAGTTAACATTTTCCATTTAGCTCGACTTTTCTGTTTATATCTCAGGTTTGGTTAATCATACTGGACCCAAACTTGGACATGTATGCCTCCTTATAATGACCTGACATCATACAATAACATTGAGGACAAAAGGTTAAGGTCACTGGGATCTTGGTAAAAACCTTGTTCTTTCAACATTAATATTGTCTGTTTAGCTCAACCTTTCTATTATATCTCAGGTCTGGTTAACCATACTTGACCCAAACTTGGATTCATGCTACCTTATAATGACACGACATCAGACAATAACATTGAGGTCAAAAGGTCAAGGTCACTGGGATCTTGGTAAAAACCTTGTTCTTTCAACATTAATATTGTCTGTTTAGCTCAACCTTTCTGTGATATCTCAGGTCTGGTTAATCATACTGGACCCAAACTTGGACTAGGGGGCTAGGCTTCAGAACCTTTATACAGAACTTTGATTTGTGAATTTTTAGGGGTGAAAATCTTAGATTTTATGAAAAATTTATGGGAAATACTCAAAATGTTACTCATTATTATCTGCTTAACAGATTTAAACCATAGTTGGCTGGACAGACCCTAACATGGTAGGCTCCCGAATATCAATTTCTTTGGTGGCCATCTTGGATCTTTTTTAAATTATCCATCATGTCTACCGGTATTTAAATGCAAATGGTTCAAATGGTAATGGTCCACTGGTTAGCGTTACAGGCGCTTGGGCCTCTTGTTGATAAGGGTATTGATATATTTATATTATGTTTAAAGTCAAGCTTCATAGTTCATTGCAAAGTCGAGCTTTATGGTTGCATTGTAAACACATTTCTGGTTCTAAATGCTTTATATATATGTTTTAAAGATTAGCCTTGTATTTACATCAACTAATTAAGTAAATTCATTGTCCTTTCTCTATTTGATTAGTTCGCAACAATGTTCAACGTTTTCTAGATCCTATTCTGCATTCTTACTGCAGCAAGAAGTGATCATATTATTGCATATAACATTCTCAATAGCTACACTGTACAATCAAATCTATCTTATCCCGTTAACACTCATATCAGCCAAAAATGTGTCAGCAGTGGTCTTGAGAAATGTGCATTTGCATACCAAGAGAAGACCATTTCTAAAAATTTACCGCTGAAATGACTGGCTCGATAACCGAGCCAGTCATTTCAGTGGTAGATTTTCAAAAATAGTCTTCTTGGTCTGCAAATGAACAATTTTAATGAGATAATTGAATTTTAAAAAACAAATTCACGGGTTAAAGGGTTAAACCATTTATGCAGCGTAAATAAGTGGTCACTAAAGACAGATGGTCTCTTAATAAAGGTATTTACTCGAGGGTCTTCTTTATGAAGCCAAAAGGAGGATGGTTCATGTATGACAGGTTGGCTTAAGACCACCTGTCGTAATAGACCAACATGTTTTGCCCTCAGAGCAGATTTGATTGTATAGTACGGCTAAAAAATAACTTAAAGGAAGGGAAAACAGAAATAACAAATGATGTTTATTGGTAATTTCATACAATATTAAATGAACTACCACCGGTAAAATGGAAGTGAATTGGGATTGTTTGAGAAAAAGCATTTACTAAATTTAGGAGCACTTAACTTGGAACCAATTAGTGATGTGGCTGGTGGTTTGCGCTTCGCCATGTGGCAACTGTTCATGTGCTGGTATACCGGCCATACTCGCATATAGCAAGCCAACGTGAATATAGATTCGTAAGCGGTATGAATAGTATTCTATAAATGTGCTGATGTAGAGCGATTAACTCGCTGCTGCTAATTCATTATTGATCCTTTTGAAAACATTATATTTGTAAGTCACTGTTTCTGGTGGCAGCAACAAGTTTTGATCAAAATGATTTCAAAATACACTGCTGGTTTCCAAGGTCGCAACATGATGCCTACTGAATATTTTGAAATTTGTGTAACTGAATTTCGATCCTGTCTCTGGAAACAACAGCTTTCAGTCAAATTGTTTTAAGTTTAGAAAGTATTTTACCTGCAGGAAGTAGTGCCTAATCAGCTTAGCGTGAATATACATGTAACTGAGCTTATATGACCAGCTGTAGCAGGTATTATTAATTCACTCGGCATACACCAGAGTGCACAGCGCCACCTGAGTCACTAATTGGTTCCCGGTAGAATAACATGAATGGTAGATATTTATTTGCTTTTTTCAAATTATTCCGATTTATTTCTGTTTTACTGGTAGCTATATGTGGATTATTATCTAAATTCATCCACTAAGAGCATTTGTTAGTCCCTGGTCCTTTCCTTTAAAATATTTCCAAGACACAAATAAAACAATTGTACTTTTGAATATTTTGAAAATTATTTGATTGGAAGGAAGACATATATTCAACAAAAATTTCTTAGTACCGGAACTAAAATGTTTGTGTTTTGGAAACCTTTTACCTGATTTATGAGCTGTGCTCTATTCCTATTTCACTATATTATGTAGACTGCTATGCATTTATTTCACCTTTCTTTTCTATTTGCTTGAACAGATAGCAATAAAGAGCGCATTGTTTTGGAGGGCGGCGTTGATCATCTCATTCTCTTGACGCACTCTGCAGATTCACGCGTCGAGAGAAATGCATGCGGGGCTTTACTCAATCTCACGCATTTAGGTGACTGGCTTTTCTTGTGCACATATTTGTTGTGAATAGACCTTTCCCACATTAGCGTATTTTGGGAAAATAATACCTAGACTTATATCAATTGACCATGTTAATGACCAAGATCTTTCAAGAAAGTTTAAATTTTAGAAAACTATTTTTGTAATTTTATCACTGAAATTTGCGGAAATAAATGTCTATATGTCTATTATCATGCAAAGGAGCATTCCTCATTACTACTGCAGTGGCCATTTTGGCTGCCTTAAACAACAAAGAGGCAATTGTAAAGAAAATTTAAGCTTTTGCTTAGCCAGTGTCAATTTGCAGGCCAACAGAAGAGTATTTTTTAAATATTTACCACTGGAATGACTGGCTTGGTTACCGAGCCAGTCATTCCAGTAGTAAATATTAAAAAATACTATTCACTTGGCCTGCAAATGGACATTCCTCAAGACCCCCCATAAAGGTGCCTAGTTTTGTCCGGATTGACCATTTATGGGTTAAGTCAGCACAAAAGGGGTTAAATTATGTATACAAGAGGCAGAAAGTTGTTGTATATAGACCCTTCCCACTTTAGCATATTTTGGGGAAATACCTTCCAGGAATGCATCGCGTATACCACTACCGACTGGTAACCGCGATAGCCGATGCTCAAACAACATTGCTTTACTATGGGAATCAGATACAGTGCACTTTAAGCAGTGCATATGGAAAAACTATGTTCATAATATTATCGCAGTCATACATCATTGGAAAGCTAAGCCAATTTTCTATATATTTCTGTATTAGTTTTTATAGTTTTGTAAAATTTAATACAGTTGATAGCAATTTTAAAATATCCCCTTATAGTCGACTTGATTTAATGAATCTAAGTCGAATGGTGTATTTTATATATGCAAATAAATCAGTGAAAACCTTACAAAGATATAAAAAATAATGCGTTAATGTTTCGGCAATTGAATGCGCTTTCCAGTGATATATGATTTAAATAATATAATGATTTTAATTTATCATAGGAACGGTTTATATTGCGGTGTATTTTAGTGCAAAATTAACTCAACGCGGGTCGGTGGCTTGTTGACGGCGGTGAGCGTTGATTTATGGAAATCCTGGCGTAATGACATCTTTCACTTCAAGAGTATACTTACCTCCCTAATACTTTTTGATATTGCTAAATATCGGCTTTCACTCAATAAAACACTCAGATTAAAACAGTTAGGTGCCCCTACTGGGCAGGGAGTCAGAGTGTAGTCCGGCGGATGCCAGCCCCACCACCGCGCATGCGCAGACTAGCACTTCCTCTTTGCTAATTTATTGGCAGAGAGTAAACACATGTTTTTGTGCTTTACACTTTTCACTTGTTTTCAAAGTCATTTAAGCTGTTATATTAGAAGTTAATCACCGGTTTTCATGTCAGAGAGTGGCTTCGCCGGAGGACGGCTCAGGACCCATCCATCAGGTGACTTCTATTATATTTAGCGAGTTTTCCCGGTGTAATGTGTTTCCGGGACTCGCGTTTACCGTGATAAGCGCCTGTTTTAGTTGTTTTATTTCAACATGGTGCTGTATAATACTAATCTCTCTTTGTGTTTATGTCCACAGGTATCTGTCAGGATATGTAATGGACATCACAGCATCAGAGGGTTTGTTTCTCCACCAAGGTTCCATTTCCTACTAATACTGTTAGGTTATCTAACCAAAAACTCTATGTCCATTGAGTCGGAGGCCTAGTATAAAGGTCTTTTCACTTTGCCCTCTTGATCCAATTCCTTAGAGGCGTAGTCTTGGTGGAGTGCTCCAGTTCATCACGTTGGTTGGTTTGTCTATACAAGGTGTCAGGTATCTAATTAATGATATGAGGTGATGTTAATTATTTAGGAAAATTAACTGTAATTGCCATTGTTATCATTGTGTATCTGATGGTTGTGTAGTCTGAATATCTGTAGATGTTCTGGTTATGAATACAATTCGTCCTTACACCTGGATGT
The DNA here is from genome assembly GCA_034401795.1 of Chaetoderma sp. LZ-2023a. NCBI lineage: Eukaryota > Metazoa > Mollusca > Caudofoveata > Chaetodermatida > Chaetodermatidae > Chaetoderma > Chaetoderma sp. LZ-2023a. The sequence continues at coordinate 72,218,358 of CM067375.1, forward strand.
TTGTTTCGGATCGATTTAATTTCTGTCATGGGATTAATGACGTCATAATCAGCCTGCTCTTTATTAACATTTAAAGTTTGTCCAACGCTGGTTTCAGATGATTAGTGATCTTTATGTTCAATTTCCCTCTCTTTTATTTTGGTTTTGAGTTTCTAACCTTAACAAAATTACTCATTGTCCTCCTCCTTTGTCCTGTTTCAGAGACCTGGTTGCTCGTCCTGTGGACGGTTTCTTAAGGAAAAATTCATCCCTCATCTATGTTTTCATTGTAGCCCCTGTGGGCCATTGCTCAATTGTGAGGTATGTAAGCATTGGGGGGGGGTGAGCTAATGGCCAAGTTTTTATGCTTGCAGGCAAAGGACAAGGTGGTGGAGGAGGAGAGGAAGCAGAAAAGAGAGGGTGTAAGTAAGAAGGGTAAGAGGAAGGCCTCGTCCGCGGTAGACATGGAGGCCTTCCGTAGTGAGATGTTGGGAGAGATGAAGAGGACAATAAAGGATTTGGTTCCAGAGTTGCTTCGTGGCATGCTTCCTGGACCAAATCCTTTGTTGTCCTCATCATCTGCTTCGGAGCAAGTAATCCCCACCTCTGAATCACCATTCCATAGGCCGTTACCAGTTTTCGAGGATTCAGAGGTGGCCCCATTAGACGGGGCGTTCCACGACCCTGGCAGCAGGCTTGCCACGCCGAGGGGTCATGGACGGCTGTCGCTGGAACCCGCTGGCTGCTTATCAGTCCACGGGTATCCGCACACCACGGGTGTCAGTACCTCCTATGGCACCTTTCCTGGCCGGTCCGGGTTAGCTCTCTTTGCTGACCCGGAGTCTAACCTGTCTGGCCAGGATGAAGAGGATTACCTGTTAGGGTCGCCGTCTGAGGACGTGACCATGGATTATGACGTCTGTGCACCCCTCGCGGGGAATACAGGCGACATATTCCATGGCTCTACTTGTGCAGGAGTAGAGTTCACGGCTCAGAAGGTGGCCCTGGGCGGTGCTGATGGCCAGCTATACCGCATACCTCGGCTTGCCGAGAGTATCGCTGGTGCTGGTCGGGGCCGTGGTGGGGCGGTATCTGCCCCACGCTCTACCACGGCACCTGCTTCTGGACAAGCCAGTCAGATTACCATGCCTGCTCTTTCAGGCCCGCATGTTTTCTCTGGCTTGCCAGGAGTGTCAGCTTATCCGCCGTCAAGCTCTGTTGCGTGTGCTCAGGAGGAGGATGAAGGCCCTCGTCTTGTAGAGCACTCACAGTTAGCCACGGAGGAGGATTGGTCTGACGCTTGTCAATGGCTGATAAGCGTTAGGCCAGACCTGCCCGTGGAGCAGTCGGCTAGCCAGCGTGACCACAGGCCGTGGTTAGCTGGTAAGGCCACTGCTAGCCCTATGCAATCTCTGCCGTTAGCAGAGCATATCGTGGATATGTTCGCGGCGGCGGAGACGTCCATTAAAGCGAATGGGCGTCTCGCGAAGGCCCCTCGCGAGGTGGCAAGGCGCTGCCGCATCGTGCCTGTGGAGTACCAGAGGTACGGTGTGGTGCCCAAGCCTAGCGTGGATGACCGCGCGGCTTTGGGCGCGGATGCGCGGCCAGGCTCCCGAGCTGACACGGGAGCTTTGTGCTCGAACGCGCTGCGTTTGGCAAATGCCACGTTGCGTGATGCGGAGGAGAGTGGGAGAGCTTCTATTGCGGCTCTGTCCCACGTCTCCCAGCTGTTACAGGGGGTAGTAACAGCATCCGCATCGTGCCAACCGAGCCCGGTCACAGTCCAGAGAGCCATCCAGGATGGTATCAATCTGGCTCTGGACTGCATGACTCGGGCGGTGACCAGGAGTGTCCGGGCGAGGCGCACGTTTGCCTTGGACAACCTGTGCCCGTCCCAGGACCTGTACAATAGGCTACTGCATAGGCTACTGCATACGCCTATGACAGGTCCTGGTCTCTTTGGAGGTGAGGGATGTAGGCACCTCCAGGAGACGGTTACTCTGGTCAATAACCAGAGGGCGCTGCGCGAGCAGTTTAAAGTGCTCCGTAGGGAGCGTGTTCGCGCGGCACCCCCTGCGTATCATCCCCTGCAGGCTCGAGGTGGAGGTGGCCAAGTCAGAGACCAGCCACCATCGCAGCATCGGCCTCGACCGCGTGCGATTCGGCCAGCAGTGAGGGGGCTGCAGGCTCGTCCGGCGCAGTCAGCCAGGCAGCCACCCGTGCACCGAGGTGCGCACGGTGCTGGGCGTGGCGCGCGAGGATCTGGTCGTGGTAATCGTGCCTGATGGGCCGGTTACCGCGGTGAGAACCACTCCGGTGTTTCTGGCGAAGGAGACGGTGCCACTCTTGCACTCCTTATGTCCACCTCTCTCCCTAGGTGGACCGGTGGGAGGCCGGTTGGCCGACCACATGCAAGAGTGGGAGCGGTTGACCGTTTAGTCTTGCGATGGCTTTCAGTCGGGTATCATCCCGATTGGATGACAGGCCCGCCATCGCGGCTGTCTCTGGTGCCAATCTGGACTCCAAATCCGAGAGATCCAGAGCAAAGGTTGTGTATCGAGGAGGAGATAAGCTCTCTCATACAAAAAGGAGCAATTCAGCCGGCACAAAAGTGTCCGGGCTTCTATTCAACCGTGTTCTTAGTAACAAAAAACACCGGAGGCTGGAGACCTATTCTCAACCTCAAGCTGTTGAACAAGTTCATAGAGACGCCCAGTTTCAAGATGGAGACTGTGTGCTTGGTGTTGGCGGGGTTGGAGAAGGGAATGTGGACAGCTTCAATAGATTTGAAGGATGCTTATTTCCACATCCCCATAGCGAGGAGTTTCCGTCGCTTCCTGAGATTTGCATTCCAGGGCAGACAGTGGGAATTCAGGGTGTTACCCTTCGGAATTTCCACGGCTCCTCGGGTTTTCACCCGTGTGGTTCTTGCGATCACCGCATACCTCCGCAGGAGAAGCATAGCAGTCCACACGTACATAGACGACTGGCTGTTAAAAGCACACACCCAGGAGCGTTTATCGGCCAATCTGGAGATTGTTTTGAAGACTCTCACAGACTTGGGCTGGATAATCAATTTCCAAAAATCAGAGCCGACTCCATCCCAGAAGTTTGTTTACCTGGGCATGTTCTTTGATCTAGAGACAGGATATGTTTATCCTACTCAGGAGAGGGTTCAGATACTCATCTCAGTAATACAGTCAGTGTGCGACAGTCGTCATGTCCTGGCACGGGTTTACTTGAGGATGCTGGGGTTGATGGTTTCTTTGGAACCAGTCATTCCTCAGGCCGCCTTACGCAGGCGGCCGATCCAGTTATTTCTCATGACACAATGGACCCAGAGTACAGGTTCGCTGGACTCGAACATGTCAGTGTTGGCGCCTCTAATTCACCACCTGCAATGGTGGTTGAAGACAGAGAATCTCTTGGTGGGGGTTATGCTAACCCCTCCCCACCCTCAGGTGACTGTGTATACAGATGCCTCGATGGAGTGGTGGGGAGCTTGCCTGGAAGAATCCACGATATCAGGGCTTTGGAATCTGGAACAGTCAAAGGAACATATCAATCTACTGGAGTTAAGAGCAGTAGTCCTGGGCCTGGAACATTTCTTACAGAAAGTTCAGGGCAAGATTGTTCTTATTCGTTCAGACAACTCAACAGTTGTGACTTATATAAACCGCCAGGGTGGAACGAAGTCGCCCAGTCTCTGTATGATGACATGGAGACTGCTTTGTTGGTGCCTGGATCACAGGATTACCTTGAAAGCAGTTCATATTCCAGGAAGGTTAAATCTGCTAGCAGACTCATTGAGCCGAAGGATGAGTGTTTTACCGACGGAATGGCAACTAAATCAATGTGTGGCGGATCGTCTGTTCGACTATTTGGGGAAACCCAACATCGATTTGTTCGCAACGAAGAAGAATGCGAAGATGACGACGTACGTCTCTCCGATTCCAGATACTGGCGCTTTCACAACAGATGCGTTAGCTATCAGCTGGGTGGGAATGTATGCATACGCATTCCCTCCAGCAATCCTGATTCCAAAAATTCTTCAGAAAATCAAGTGCCAAGTGCTTCTGATCGCCCCAGATTGGCCAAGCCGATCATGGTATACGGATCTGCTGGACCTTCTGGTCTGCAATCCGGTTCCTCTGCCTCTGATGGACGACATTATCTTCCAGGGCAAGGCCCTTTACAACAATCCGTCAATGTTCCAATTGACTGCGTGGATGTTGTCAAGGAATCTAGAATTAAGGAGGGCTTTTCTGAGCAAGCAGCCATGTTTATGGCCAAAGCCAGGAGGGGGTCAACCTCTAGAGCATATAATTATAAAATCAACAGATTTGCAGAGTGGTGCTTAAAAAGATGTATTGATCCAATGGATTCATCTATTCAGGTAGTAGCTGATTTCCTCTGTCACCTGTATGATGCCTATAGCCTCAAGCCTAACTCTATTGCTGGTTATAAATCAGCTTTAATGACTGTTATCCCTTGCTTGGCTAATAGGGGGAGTGATGAAGTAAGTACATTAAATGTATTAATTAAAGGCATGGGCAAACTAAGACCAAGGAATCCCCCCAGTGATTCCATCTTGGAGTTTATCTCTGGTGCTTCAGGTGCTAGGAGATAAGCCTTTTGAACCACTTAGTTCCATTTCTATGAAACTGTTAACTCTTAAAACTGTATTTTTAATTGCTGCGGCCTCGGCTAGGTGTAGGAGTGAAATTCATGCCTTATCAGCCGAGGAAGACCGTTTTGTGGTTACAGGGGAAGGCCTTAAGCTGCTACCTAGGGATTAATTTCTTAGCTAAGAATCAGTCTTTGAAATATCCAGGTCAACCTATTTTTTTGCCAGCTTTAACTAGATATGATCCTAATTCTAAAGCATGGTGTCCCGTCCGGGCGCTGCTCCGGTACAAACAACGTACATCGGAGTGGCGGACCGACCAGTCAGCGTTATGGTTGTCATATATTGAACCCCATGGCAGGGCGACTAGGGACACTATTTCCAGGTGGATTGTAGAATGTATTCAGTTTTGTCATAAATCAGCCACCGGGAAGCAGGTTGACATGTCCAAGGTTCACAGTGTCCGCGGCGTAGTGACATCCACTGCCCTATTTAATGGGGTCCCTGTGGATGACATTATGTCGGTTGCTCAGTGGCACTGTGAGTCAAGTTTTACAGACCATTATCTCCGTGACACCTCTAATCCTCTCGCCTTGTCGATTTTGAAAAAATATATATGTATTTCACAATTAATTAATGGAAACAACCACTTTTTGGGACTGCATCACTCTTCACCACTGGGAAGATGATGTCAGCAGCCAAGTTCAACAAGGTCAGTCTTGTTCATGTGTTGTCCATTGTTGATTGTATTGTCTCGTTACCCGTTGTTATTAAAATGGTGATGGTTTGTGTGTTTATGTGGTTCATTATTGAGAGTATACGAAAATGGAGCTTTTTCATCTCTGTCCTATAGTACATGGCACTTGTACGTAGAGAGCGTATGGGACATTGAGGTCATTCGAGTCTTCCTCCCAGGAAGGGGGGTGGGGGGAGTGCATATGACATTCGGTCATCTCTCATACAACGGTTTGTGTTATCCGATGGTTTGTCAAATCCTGACTGTTTTCACACAGTTTCAGAGGTTTAAGTGCCTTAAACGCGGAAAAGCGTATAGGGAAGAGCTGGTCTTTTGACCTCGCCTCCCTCCCGCCGAATTCCCTGTCGAATTCTGGCAATATCAAAAGGTATTAGGGAGGTAAGTATATCTTGAAGTGAAATAAACGAAATCAAGGATTTCTTTTTTCACGAGAGAGTTGATGCTTACCTCCCTAGATACGGACCCGGCCTCTCCACCCCACAGAGGCTCGGTCTTCAGGCTCTTAATAGTTGCATGTGTGTCAGCCAATAAATTAGTCAGAGGAAGTGCTAGTCTGCGCATGCGCGGTGGTGGGGCTGGTATCCGCCGGACTACACTCTGACTCCCTGCCCAGTAGGGGCACCTAACTGTTTTAATCTGAGTGTTTTATTGAGTGAAAGCCGATATTTAGCTATATCAAAAAGTATTAGGGAGGTAAGTATCAACTCTCTCATGAAAAAAGAAATCCTTGATTTCGTTTAAACGTGGGAAAGGTGTATTCTTTTCATAGACGTTCTCATAAATAATTAATATATAGCAGCTGCATTAGGGGGTCAGTTGGTTCTAAGAGGCAGGTCATTCTTTAACCTGTTCACACTGATAAATTCCATATGTCTCAATCTCATGGCAAACAAACAGGAAATATGTTGAATATTTTTTAATGAAGATGATTGGAAGCCATTGCTGCCTTAGTCAGCAATTGCTTTCAGTTATATTAATTTCAAAATATTCAACTGAATATATTTGCTAAGCATCGCAAAGAATCTACTTTTTTCAAGGATTTGTCATTGAAAGAGCTAAATCAGATAGATCATCTTTAGAGGCATGTGACTTTATATGTATTTCACCATGGCATCTATTGGTAATAATCTATAAGGATAAGTAATTAATTTTCAATGTATGTATGTGTGTGTGTACGGTTGATGAATATGATATTGCATCGGAACAAATGGGACTCTCCCACCCCCAGCACATTCCAGAACAATTATCATAATTTGAAATATAATTAATCCAAATATAAACACATAGAGAAAATTCGAAAGAATTAGAAGCATGTTAAAAAGTTTTTCAGTGGACATTTAATCTGTGAAGAAGTTAACTGATCCCATTAAAATCTTACTGTTTTGTTTTCTGCTATCAGTGTATTCAGTTTGCATCATGAATATGATTTTTCGAATTTTTTTTCCACATTTACAGCGTTGGACTTCGTTTATTTTTGTCGAGCCCATTATCCGATCTTAATAAAATGCGGCAGAATTGATCTATAACATCATGGCATCCTGGCTCGATCATAATGGAAATGATTTTCAAATTTTTTCCGTATTTTTACGGTGCTTGGACTTAGGTTATTTTACACCAAGAACTAATCTTTGACCTAGCTTATTTTGCACCAAGAATTTTGGTAAATGTCAATGTTTTTCAATGAACATTTAATTCATCAAGCACTTATGCGATCTCAATAAAATTTTACCGATTTGTTCTATGCCATCATTGCATTCAGTCGGTGTCATAATGAAAATGATTGTCAAATTGTTTCCATATTTTTCCATATGTGAACCAAGAACTAGAATATTTTTTTAATTGACATTTAGTTCAAAGGCTTATCCGATCTCAATAAAACGATACATATTTGTTTCATGCTATCATTCCATCCGGACACCATCATAATGAAAATGATTGTCAAATTGTTTCCAGATTTTTACGTGCTTTGGACTTGTTTAATATATATGGATAAATAATTAGAAGATTGTTAAAGTTTTTCAATGGACTTCTTAAGGGCTTATCCAATCCTAACACAATTTTTTGTTCAATGTCATCATTGCATTCAGTATTCATCAAAATTAGTATGATTGTAAAGTTTTTCCATACGTGATTTGAACATTTGGTTCATCAAGTGGTTTACTATTCTAAGAAATCCTTATTTCCTGACACCGCCACACATGATGTGTGATATTAGGAAAATATAATGGCCTTCTGATATGTGGGATGCAGTCCATCTTATTTTGTGATTTATCTCCTGCTTCTGCTCAGATGTAGAAGAATGTTACAGTTTTTCAATTCTACCGTACATCACCCATTGCCACCCTTGCGCTGGTTTACCCTAGCCTACACTACTTTATACCACCTTATTATTCATTGCCCAACCCAACTAAATTCAGTGCAACAAAGCCCAACCAGGACAACCCAATCCTGCTAACCCTATTACATGTATATATCTTGAATTATTCATCTTAACCCAGCCGTATGTACCAGATACCCCAAGACCATACAAAGTCCCAACGACCAGCAACATAACCCCACCCACCCAACCCACCTAACACTACCATACGCAATCTAACCCTGCAACAGTATGTCTAAATGATTTTATCAGGTTTAACTCAAATGTTTGTTAGTACTAATTTAGATTGCTCCAAGCATGCCAAGGTAACGTCACCTAATAGACTCACTAACACATTGCCCCCACACCACCACCACCCCACTCCGATACCCAGCCCACACATTTTCACCTTATACAATGCCACGAAAACATGTTTGTTCCATATCAGGCAAGCATACATGTATGTATGTAAGCATGTTTAACATGAACCATTTGCCTAATTCTAAGACTTACCCTAGGCATGCCCAGTGCAGGTACAGTAAGCAGTTAAGGCTTTAGGATTCAGTCTTGAGACTATATCTTTATGGCTTCCTCATTGAGCAATACCACGGCTATCTAGGTTTGGCAAGTACATTGCCTTTTGAAGCTGAGAGTGTCTCCGCTGGTCAATCATAATAAATATGCCTTTGGCTATTCAAATCATTATCCATGTGTGGCCACCCCTGTCTTGCTCCTATCCACATATAAGCTCTAAGTCCATAGTCAACTCTTCATTCCCATGGTTTGGTGTGTTACATCATGCAGCTAAATGATATCTGTAGGGGGACAAAGAATTAGCCTTGTCAGATTATGTGATTAAATAAAAAATCATGATTATTTTTCCAATCGTGGATTTTTATGATTAAATATTATATAACTGGATAATCATGAATAATTTATACTGCCTAAAATATTTTTTAAATACGTTTTAATTACTCTTTAATTGATCGGTCATGAAAATTGACATTGTGCTCAGTGAATGTATGCTCATTTGCAGACCAAGGGATTATTTTTTAAAAAGTTACCACTGGAATCACTTGCTCGACTATTGAGCCAGGATTTCCAGTGATACATTTTCAAAAGTAGTCATCTCATGACCTGCAAATGTGCATTCTGCGTAATTTGTACCTATGCTGATGAATCGAGTAATAACGATTATTGTTAAATAATAGATCGTGAACACTCAAAGCAATAATCACACACGCCTACAAAGAATCAAATGTTGGCCAAGCTACTCAAAATGTCTGCAATGGTCATGAGAAAATCCATTTGCAGGCCAAGAGAAGAGTATTTTTGAAAATTTACCACTGAAATGGCTAGCCCGTTTAACAGCCCAGGCATTCCAGGGGTAGATTTTCAAAAATACTCTTGTTGGCCTGCAAATGGACACTGACGGAGAAAATGTTTAGGATTTTCTTGATCCAGCTTGACAATTAACATGATGAAAGGATTAATACTGTACAGGTGATCTGAGCGAAATATTGCAAGTAAGTTAATAAATTAGCTTCAGGTCATTTAAAACTGTCTAATTATGAATCCAGAGCTATAGGTAACAAGATATTTGCACTTAATACAGTAATAGCTTAAAACTTCTGAACTTGAAACTGTGTATTTCCGATCTTGTGTTTTTGATGGGAATTTTTGTAAAACAAATCATTAAATTGTTCTGGCCTAAATAATGTTTTAATTTCTGTCGCAGATTCCATTCGATCTGATCTCGTAAATTATGGTGTTATTCCCACATTGGTCAACTTGCTCAAGTCTAATGATTCTGACATTCAGTATTACTGCTCGGCTGCACTAAGTAACATCGCTGTCACAGAGAAACATCGAACGATGATTGTTGCCATCGGAAACTATGACGTGATTAAGAATCTTGTCTTGTTATTGCGCTGTGGCTCAGATAAGGTGAGCTTAGCTTACTCTAAATGGTTACATTAAACTATGGAGCATTATTCTGAAGGGGGTCAATGATGATGGATACTCTTAGTTGTAACATTGTTTGGAGACAGATGATGGTATATATTAAAAACAGGCAACTACACAAAATGTAGTTACTAGACAGGCAACCTCTTAACCATTTGACACTTGTATCAGCCTGAAACAACTTCTTGAGAAATGTCGATTTGCAAACCAAGGGAAGACTATTTCTGAAAAATTACCACTTGAATCTGGCTCGGTTATCGAGCCAGTCATTCTCAGTGGTGAATTTTCAAAAATAGTCTTCTCTTGGTCTGAAAATCGACATTTTCTAAGAGAAAATTGAAATTTTCCTTTCAATATTTGAGGGTTAAAGGCTTACCGGTAATGGCTAAATTTTGTCAAGAAAATCAAAATGTTTCCTTATCGAATGTCCATTTGCAGGTCAAGAGAAAACTTTTTTTTAGATTAACTACTGAAATGACTGGCTCGGTTATCGAGGCAGTAATTCCAGCGGTAAAATTTCAAAAATAGCATTCTTTTGACCGGCAAGGGAAGTAATTTCCTGTCCTGGATTAAAGAGTCTTCACTTGATCCCAAACAATATGATTTAAAAAAGATTTTACTGCTTAGTCATAAAATAGAGAAATATATTACAAACAGGCAACTACACAAAATGTAGTTACTAGACAGGCAACCTCGTAACCATTTGACACTTGTATCAGCCTGAAACAACTTCTTGAGAAATGTCGATTTGCAAACCAAGGGAAGACTATTTCTGAAAAATTACCACTTGAATCTGGCTCGGTTATCGAGCCAGTCATTCTCAGTGGTGAATTTTCAAAAATAGTCTTCTCTTGGTCTGAAAATCGACATTTTCTAAGAGAAAATTGAAATTTTCCTTTCAATATTTGAGGGTTAAAGGCTTACCGGTAATGGCTAAATTTTGTCAAGAAAATCAAAATGTTTCCTTATCGAATGTCCATTTGCAGGTCAAGAGAAAACTTTTTTTTAGATTAACTACTGGAATGACTGGCTCGGTTATCGAGGCAGTAATTCCAGCGGTAAAATTTCAAAAATAGCATTCTTTTGACCGGCAAGGGAAGTAATTTCCTGTCCTGGATTAAAGAGTCTTCACTTGATCCCAAACAATATGATTTAAAAAAGATTTTACTGCTTAGTCATAAAATAGAGAAATGTAATTATGCCTCCCCCCCCCCCCCCCCCCCGCCAATATAGATATATGGGGCTGTTCATATAGCATTAGCAATTTTGTCTGTTTGTTAGTCAGTCAATTTGTCCATCCAGGCTTGCATTTCTGTGCAACAACTCAAATTCTACTAGGGCTAGCATCAAAAGACATGAATGGTAGGGTGGTAGGGTGCACTTCTACTCCCCAAAAGACCTATTGACTAGTCACAAAGGTCAAGGTCACAGTGACCCAATTGACCCTTTAATGGTCAAGATTTGCCCACAAATTGAAAATTTTGCTTAGTAAATGTCCATTTTCAGGCTGAGAGAAGACTATTTTTTAATATTTACCACTGGAATGGCTGGCTTGGTTATCGAGCCAGTCATTCCACTAGTAAATTTTGAATATTTGTCCTTTCTCGGCCTGTAAATGGACATTTCTCAGACCACTGTAGGTGCTGGTTACGGCTGGCTTGACCATTAAAGGGTTAATGAAATGGGTTACATTTATTGATGATAACTCAAGTTCGTAGATCATCACCAAACTTGGCATGTGTATTCGCCCTTGGTGCCTCGAAGAACTGTATTAATCTTGTGGTCGAAAGGTCAAAGGTCAAGGTTGCAGTGACCCAATTAAAGAAGTTTTGTTTGCGTTTCCCGATGATACATGTAACTCAAGTTCTACTGAAGATATCGTCAGTTACCCTGGCATGTGAGTTTCCCAGGGTTTCTTCAGGACTCTATTAACTTTTGTCAACTGCCATGGCGACCAATTTAGGAAATTGTGAATACTTTTAATTCCAATAATATGGCCTTTATGACGGAGTGAATGTGTACATAGATAAGCATGAACAGAATATGCTGTCTGTGTGCGTGCGTGCGTGCGTGCATGCATACGTACATGCGTGAGTGTGTGTGTGCATGCATGCATGCATGTGTGTGTAAGTGATTTCAGCATGCTCTGATTGTTCTTGTTATAACTGATTTCTTGAAGCTGTTTATTTGTGTAATTATCATGCAGGTAAAATGCCAGGTGTGTCTTGTGATAAGGAATTTAGCCACTGATGGTGAGTTATGTAGAAATATTACATTATGAAGGAATTGATAATCTGTACATGTATCAATCTGTTGATTGACTCTTTAATTGTCAAGATGATGGTAAACAGCAGCCTCTTGAGGTACAATCACTTGCCGGCCAGGAGAAAACTATTTTTGACAATTTACCACAGGAATGCCAGGCTGGATTACCGAGCCAGATAGTCGTGGTAAATTTTCAAAATTTGTTTTATCTGAGCCGAAAAATGGACATGCACATGGATGAAATATTTAGATTGTGTTTACCAGTGTTGTAGGTCTTACAACGTTGTGGTCTGTGAAGTTATCTTTATTGCGTATTATACTGTGCGGTTCATTTTGCTGTTGCAACTAATTAAGATGAATTTGTATGATTTTAATTTGTGTTGGCAGTGTCAATAATGGTATTCAAATGTGATTATTATAGACTAAGCGATTCGTTCAGTTAATCTGTCTGTCTCTTTGTCGGTGTCCGGTCTCGGTTAAGTTCTTAGCTCAGCTGACATATAGCGATGACCCTCCATCCATTGTATGTCTGTCCATCCGCCTGTCTGTCATCGGCAATGGAGGCACATATTGCTATTTATGGACAGATTGACACCAACCTTGGTCACAATGTTAATGTCGGTATCTAATATCTGTGTTGCGAAAATGAAACTTAATCGACATCAGTCACCAGAGTTATCACCCTTGATATTTTATTTACTATATCTGCAGTAGTAAAGTGTCACTTTCCTAGTGGATCCTGGTTTTTGTGGTTTCATGTTTCGGTCAGGGAAGATTTACTGACATGGTCACAGGAACAAGGAGATCCAATCTCGGTTTGTGGTTACTGGTTCATAAAATGACTACCCCCAGTCAAATTCTATAACTTATTAGACTAATCCTATTTGAATTCTGTTATGACATGTATGATCACGATATTTATGTCTCACTTGTTGATGACCTGGCCAAGTCCAAACCTGAACAAAATAAATAGAACTTATCACGGTTTTGCTGACCGTATGTCATATGATTCTATAGATTTAATCCTTTAATGCCTAAATTTGCTCAAGAATATCAAAATATTTGCTTATTGAGTGTCCTGTTGCTCGCCAAGAGAGTACTATTTTTGAAAGTTTATCACTGGCTCGGCTATCGAGCCAGTCATTCCAGTGGTAAAATTTCATAAATAGTATTCTCTTCCTGTGCAAATGGACATTCCTTAAGACCGCTGCAGAGGCCGTTTCTTGTCGGCTTCATCGTAGAAGTGTTAAGATGGGACAGGTTCATTACATTCAAGTAAGGAGAATTTAAATAATGTGTTATTAGTTGTGTATTGTCACTTACAAATGGGTAAAAAATTGTGTTTTGTATCATCATGGTAAATATTCATGTTTACAGCTGATAACCAAATAGCCATTGTTAGATGTGGTGCTTTGTTGGCTCTAGTGGATATCATTAAACACAGTCCTAAAGAGAATGTGTCAGCGGCCATGGCATGTCTGAGGAACCTGTCCACACACCAGGGAAATATGGTGAGTAGTACTACACAGAACCTGTCCACACACCAGGGAAAATATTGTGAGTAGTACTACACAGAACCTGTCCACACCAGGGAAATATGGTGAGTAGTACTACCCAGAACCTGTCCACACACCAAGGAAATATGGTGAGTAGTACTACACAGAACCTGTCCACACACCAAGGAAAATATGGTGGGTAGTACTACACAGAACCTGTCCACACACCCAGGAAATATAGTGAGTAGTACTACACAGAACCTGTCTCCACACCAAGGAAATATGGTGAGTAGTACTACACAGAACCTGTCCACACACCAGGGAAAATATGGTGAGTAGTACTACACAGAACCTGTCCACACACCAGGGAAAATATGGTGAGTAGTACTACACAGAACCTGTCCACAGACCAAGGAAAATATGGTGAGTAGTACTACACAGAACCTGTCCACACACCAAGGAAAATATGGTGGGTAGTACTACACACAACCTGTCCACACACCAAGGAAATATGGTGAGTAGTACTACACAGAACCTGTCCACACACCAAGGAAAATATGGTGAGTAGTACTACCGCATATACTTATTAGGGTTGCACGATTTTTCGATTTTTTGATTAATTGCGATTATATAATTCAAAATGATCGTGAACGATTATAAAATGAAATAATCGTATAATCGCCATGTTGAAATTTTTGTCAAGACACTTTTACGCTTGTGAAACTCTGCTCGCGTTACCAATCATGGAAACAAACATCCGGTTATCAGCCGAATGTGTGAATGATTAAATAAACTAACTAAATAACTGATTTGTTTGTATTGACTCATGATTAGTCTTAGATGAATAAAGATTGTTCACTTGGTCGCTATTTGTCAGTGTTGTTGTAATCACACACGCTTATCCCACATTCCCCATTCTCTGAATAGTTATGCGCTAACGGTTTTCCCAAAATAGTTCTAAAACTGATACCACAGAAATTCAACGTATTTTCTCCTTTAAAAATTCTCACAGCCTACGCCTATGTTTAATGTATACCTCAAAACATCACCGGGGAAGTGAAATTATTTGATTTGAGCACCTAAATAGTGCGTATCCTTTAATAAGGGTTGTTTATTACATCAAAATTAATCCACAATTTGATATAAAATGGTGTCGTGAAAAAAATAAAAACCATGTGATTCGCCTCCAATTGAAGAGTTTATTTTAGAGCAAGTACTCGGATATAAATATTCTGGAATCGTGGACTCGGAACTCGGGAATTTCTATATATAACATTGCGCAATAGGAACTGAGTATTATACTGATCTGAATAACGGGTACCCATTTGATAAACTCCCGTTAGCGTATAATATCTCGCGGGAACACGCCGCCTCCCATCACAAAAGAGCCGCTGGCTCGCCAACTTAAGAAGCCGGCTATATTGTCGTTCGTAATAATTCAATTTGGATCACTTAATGTTGATCGGCGTTACAAAATTGATGCACATTTTCTCCCAAACTTGTTTGGTACATAAATTTGGTCTTAAAATATATTTATAATAAGGAAACTATTTAATCACGCCAAGACTGTTTTAGGCGCATTTTGACTACAATATCTTGAACATACGTGGCCTACTATTAGTATTAATCTAATAGGTGGTCGAGATTTACAAATCCGAGGCCTGTATTGACTTCTAGAGGGGCCGGAAATGTATCAGGGCAGAGATCGGTCGGAAGTAGACACACCCTGTGACACGATTGTTATCATTATACACGCTATTCTTACAAATTTTTCTATACAATCTGCTGAGTTAAGGGGTTGGCTTCTAATACAGAGTTTTGCTGTTTTGAAACTGCTAAGAAATCATTGGAGCTCATATGTCAAAGTTAGGGGTGGACTTCTATTAGAGCATAGGCTACAATTAAGCGAAAGACGGTACCTTCCGTTTTCCGTCTAGAAAAATCTTGATACATTCCTTTGTTTGCAATCAGCAAATGGCATATTCTGTCCATGTATGTATACCCATGTGCCTAACCCATAATCTTACAATCTGCAGTAGCATAATAACGTCCTCTAAGCAGCATTGACGTAGTTAATATAGTTCATGATTAATCGTATGATCGCAATTATTTTTTTTAAATGATCACGATTATGAAAAGTGAATAATCGTGCAACCCTAATACTTATATAATGGAACCTGTCCACACGCCAAGGAAATATGGTGAGTAGTACTACCGTGTTTTAAATAACAGAACCTGTCCACACACTTAGGAAAGATGATGAGTAGTACTACAGCGTTTTATATAACATAACCTGTCCACACACCTGGGAAAATATGGTGACTAGTACTACAGCATTTTCTATAACAGAACCTGTCCACAAACCTGGGAAAGATGATGAGTAGTACTACAGCGTTTTATATAACAGAACCTGTCCACACACCTGGGAAAATATGGTGACTAGTACTACAGCATTTTCTATAACAGAACCTGTCCACAAACCTGGGAAAGATGATGAGTAGTACTACAGCGTTTTATATAACAGAACCTGTCCACACACCTGGGAAAATATGGTGACTAGTACTACAGCATTTTCTATAACAGAACCTGTCCACAAACCTGGGAAAGATGATGAGTAGTACTACAGCGTTTTATATAACAGAACCTGTCCACACACCTGGGAAAGTTGATGAGTAGTACTACATAGAACCTGTCCACACACCAAGGAAATATGATGAGTACCCCCGTAGTACTACAGCGTTTTATATAATAGAACCTGGCCACACACACCTGGGAAAGATGATGAGTAGTACTACACAGAACCTGTCCTCACACCAAGGAAATATGATGAGTAGTACTACAGCGTTTCATATAACGGAACCTGTCCACACACCTGTGAAAGATGATGAGTAGTGCTACCGCATAAGGCACATATTATATAACAGAACCTGAATCAAGGGTCCCTCGCTAATCAAGGGTCCCTAGCTAATCAAGGGTTCCCAGCTAAGAACAATCAGTGAGCATGTGCACACATATGTTCAGTTGCAGGGACCCTGAATAAAGGGTCCCCAGCTAATCAAGAGTCCCTAACTAAGAACAATCAATGAGCATGTGCACGCACATGCTCAGTAGCAGGGACCCTGAATCAAGGGTCCCCAGCTAATCAAGGGTTCCCAAGTAAGAACAATCAGTGAGTATGTGCGTGCACATCCTCAGTGGTAGGGACCCTTGCCGGGGTTCCGTGGCCTATAAATAGGAGGCACTGCACCAGTGTCAGCTGGCATCTGACTTTCGTCCTCCAACCAAAGACAAGCGTCAGGTATACTTCAGGGACATGGCTTATCATGTTTTACTAGTCTAAATTAATCAGCAAAATAATCAGCAAAATATGGTAGGAGCCAATACAGACAATCTCCATCCAGTGATCTTCCTGCGCTCCATTTCAAAGATAATTCTTCTCAGAGAAGTAGCATGAGAAGGGGGCGATAGGTAACTCGCCCCCCCCCCCCCCCTACCAACATATATGTAAGGGAAACAAAAGACTTCAAACTGAGTAGTCAGGAGCACTACAGGGATGCCCAAAAAGACTCTCCCATAGCTCAGCACTTTAGTTTCCCCAAGACTTATACAGGGGAAACAGTGACTCTTCAAACTGAGGATTCAAGAGCACTACAGCAATACCTAACTGTAGGATGGAGTATGCTTCTTACCGCATTACCCAGGTTCTAAGAGGGGACCCATGTGCAAACATAAGCACTCCAATCAGGAGATGAAAAGGAAGCATACTGGATATATAATCGCCACACCATTGAGTCTCTAGGCACCAGCCATATGGTTAAAGAGCCATTAGCCAGTAGGCTCTCCCCCTACTCCTCTGTTCCCCCCCCATCTGACGTTATAAATTTTTCTGCATATTATATATCAGACCCTGTTAATGGGAATGGTAGTTAGTAGTACTACTGGATATTATTAGCTCACCTAACATGAAAGTTATTTGGGACGTTCATAGAGCCATTTTCACAAGCTAAGCACAGCACACTTGCAAATAGTGGTGACTAATTAGGCAGCTTTGTCAGAAATGTTTAAAATTAAATAGACCGAGAGAGGGACTGACTGACAGTGTCTTGTCTGCTACTAGTTACGAGTTGCTACATACCACTGCAATTACTATAAGATATAGTATTAGTTATAAGACAACACATATTCTTTTGATCATCAAATTACCATTCCCTAATCATAACACTGCCTCTATATTCTCAACCAATTCTAGCCATTGGTAAGTGAAATAATGTATGGAATCTTTCAGCATTAAACAAATAAGTATTTAATAATGATGAATAGGGAATTAGCCGGCAATCTGTAACTTCAACTGACGTATAACTAGCTAGTCAGTGATTGGTCACTTCCATAGATGAATTGCTAGCCACTGATTGGTCAAATCCACTGATGAATAGCCAGCCAGTGATTGGTCACTTCCAGTAATGGAACACAACTACAATCAAACCTTGAAGCAACCCTGGAGAGAACCAATAGTTGACCTTGCTTGAAGAGTATTAATAGTTGATCACTAATGTCATGTGATCACACATCATGTGACCTCTAATATCATGTAATCACACATCATGTGACCACTAATGTCATGTGTTCCCTAATGTCATGTGGTCCCTAATGTCAGATAATCTGATACAGATTACCTTTGGTGGAAGAAATGGATTACAGATATATTGTTTCCAAAATAAACAACGTGATATTAATTAGATGAATGTCAAATATCAAAAGGAATGGATATATCTAGTTGGACTAAAATGTTTTCTTGTATTTTTACTCACTTACCAGAACCGAATTATCGATGAAGGATTTATAGACATATGCTGTGATCTCGTTCGGGACTGTCAGAATTCTGAGGCACAAGTGTATGCAGCAGGTGTAATTAAAAATCTGGCTCTCAGAGACAAACTTAGTGTAAGTATATTAACCCTTTAACATTCATATCAGCCAAAAATGACTTCACCACCGGTCTTGAGAAATGTTGATTTGCAGACCAAGAGAAGACTATTTTTGAAAATTTACCACTGGAATGACTGGCTCGATAACCGAGCCAGTCATTCCAGTGGTAAATTAACAAAAATTCTCTTCTCTTGGTCTGCAAATCGACATTTTTTATGAGAACATTAAAACTTTCTTTAACAAATTCGAGGGTTAAAGTGTTAAAGCTGATCTATCATGATAAAAGAATCACTGTTTAAACGCCTACCAGTAACATAATAAATTTCCACTTTCGGCAACTGTTTTATGAGTCCAGGTGTTGTTACTTTAAACAAGATGCACATAAAATTCCTCGCGCATGATAAAAGGATTCGCTCAATACATAGAGCTCGTAATCAGCAGGTTGGAGTTAGTGTGAGCACCTGGCAGCTAAGTAATACATACCTCTGCATATCTCTACGCTGTTAGTGCTTACCCGCCAAATGCTCGTTCTACACATCTGCTGGCTAACTCATAACTTGCTGTACTGAGGGAATCATTTTATAGTGACTGAAAATTCACCTTTCCAGAGTCTCCATCTATCATCTGATGTCATAGGACGTCATAATCAGTTAAGCAGCGTGTACAATGATGTCATAATCATTATGTCATAAATGATTTGGCCCCTCTTTAACTCTTAATAGTCTGACGCATTGTACGAATTGTATGTCGTTACTATTTAATAAACATTCTGTCAAATATATTGAAACTAATTTGATGGGGCGCTGTTGCTGCCATAATTAATTTCAAAATATTCAACAGCTTAACCTGTATAATTTTCTGGAAATTGATAGTCAGGGAGTTCAGAGATTGATCGATCCCAAGTCGGACGTGGTGTGGGTGGTGCTTAGATTGAGGTGGCCGGGGAATAGCTAAACGTGGAAAGGTCCATTGATGTGCAGGGGTTGAAGGAATCTTTTTATAGTGGCTGAGAAGTGGTACCCTGGTCTTGTATATAATGACTCAATGCCCAGACTCATAATTGAGTAACTGAAAATGGAGATTTAATAATAGCACTATGTTGCTGGTAGACGTGTTTAATATGCTTTCTTTTAGCACGACAGAGCAGCTTTAAGTAAACCATGTTATTACTTCTCTGACAATTCACCTTTCCAGGGTATCCATCCATCATCTGACCTCGTATGATATCATAATCAGCTCAGTGCGTGTATGATGACATCATAATCATTACGTCACAAAGAGTTCCATATAGCCTATCATCAAATCTCAAATGGTCCGACACATTGTATGAATAGTATGTCTTTGTAATTCTTTGCTATTTAATGAACATGCTGTTGAATAATTTGAAACTAATTTGACTGGACGTTGTTGCTGCCTTAGGCAGCATCAGCACCCAGTCAAATTAGTTTCAAAATATTCAACAGCTTACCTGTGTAGTTTTTAGGAAATTGATAGTCAGGGTGTGCAGAGATCGATCGATTCCAACATGAGCGAGGTGTGGATGGAGCTTAGCTAGAAATGGGCAGGGCATAGCTAAAACCGGAAAGGTCAATTGTGACAGAGAGATTAATTTTATTCTACTTACATGCAGTACTAATGCGTGGTCTGCCTCTGTTTTTCATGATTATCTTATGATGATGATGATGATGACGATTATGATAATGATGATGGCGGTGGTGATGATGATGATGCATCATCATCATCATTGCCACCACCACCATCATCATCATTATCATCATCATCATATTCGTCATCATCATCAATATTCTACATGATAAAAGGACAGCCAGACAGACAAACAGATGACACCAACCAGAATATGCACACTCGACTTCAGGAGCATGTGTAATAATTATTATACAAGTATAATGCTGGCAAATTTTGCAAATAAATTTATCATTATCTTGTCAAGAATATACATCAAATGTTATTTTTCCCATTAGAACAATATTTGGTAAACTATATACTGTATTAAAGTTATCATCTATTCTTAAAAGATACATATCCTAGCTAAATTTATGACTATTTGTTACTTTATGGACACATTAACTAACTATAACTGTAGCCGCCATTTTAGATAGATATTTTCTGGCGCCATTATTTCAGACTCTATTGTCTTCGCCCTTACACAATTGTTTGTATAAAACCATTCTCGTAACACTAATGCTAGTCATTCCTCTACTGACTTCCAAGGTAAGCGCATAGATATGCATAGCAGTTCGATACCAGTTGTGGATATTTCCTATGGTGCAAGTGACAACAAATATATTTATAACAAGTTTACTGAAAACTATTGCTGCCTATAGGCAGCAACAACTTTCTGTCAAACTATTGTCAATATAATCAGCTGACAATACAATTGTCACTAGATAAAGATTTGATAACAATTTGGCTGAAAATTGTTGACGCAGCAGCTTTCAATCAAATTGTTCTCAAAATAATCAGCAGTGTATTCAACGTTGCAAAACTTGCTGAAGATATTTCACACAACTCTATTGACAATCATTTCTTACTATGGCAGTAACAGCGTTGTCAAAGTTTTCTCAGAATAATCAGCGGACTTCCTGTTTTGTTTGCGAGCAAGTGCATACACAATTAGTTAGGCCTATATCGTATGCGTGTTTCAGAGTGAAATATGTTCACAACGATCACGCAGTCCACCAGCGCGTGCACGATCGCCTCTGACATGACTACCATGAAGAGAATACACTTACTTCCTGATTGACAATGAAATAAACAGAATTTTCGAGCATGTCTGAGACTGGGGTCTCGATTCCGTATATCATATAGGCCTAATTTATTGTGTATGCATTTGTTAACTACCAAAAAAGAAAGATCACTGATTATTCTGAGAGAAATTTGACAATGTTGTTGCTGCCTGAGTAAGAAATGGCTGTCAATAAATTTGCTTGAAATATTTTCAGTGCATCTTCACATTGACTGCCCTGCTGATTATTTTGAGAACAATTTGATTGAAAGTTGTTTCATCAATGATTTTCAGCCAAATTGTTATCAAAACTTTGCCCCGTAACAATTGTATTATCGGTTGATTATTTTGACAACAAGTTGATGGAAAACTCTTGCTGCTATAGGCAACAACATCATTCAGTAAGCCTGTATAGATATATTTGTTTTTATTTGCAGTATATGAAATATAGACCTAGTATTGTACTATGCTATGCTTACTATGCGCTCACCTTGGAAGCCAGCATAAGAATGACTAGCATTACAAGAATGGTTTTATACGAACAATTGCTCACTGGTGAAGACAATAGTCTGAAATAATGGCGCCGGCTAATATCTATCTAAAATGGTGGCTACAGTCCATGTTAGTTAAAGTGTCCATAAAGTAACAAATTGTCCTAAATTTAGCTAGGATATATATCTTTTATGAATAGATGAGAACTTTAAGCCAGAATACTTTGTCATAGGATGGCTCGACATAGCCATCCAAATGGCGTACCATCACCCGGCATGCAGATAAACATTTTTCAATGACCATTTAATTCATCAAAAACTTATCCGATCTTAATAAAACTTTATACAAATATGATCGGTACCATCACTGCATCTAGTCTTCATCATAACTGAAATTAGTTTCAAATTGTTTACACATTTCTATGTGGTTTGGCATTCCCCACATCCCAGATCCTTAGTACATGTAGCACTATTACCCGCACTGGGAACGTATATAAACAGGCCATAACAGGCCATTGGCATCCAGACTCTTCTAAACCTCTAGATAGCGTCAGGCAAACTTCTTGAGTCTTAGCTTATATATTATTTCTGTCATGTGTCTGTGTGAATATTTTCAAGAATTAGAAGAATATTACAGTAGACATTTTGATTCATCAAGGGCCTAATATGGTATTGTAAGAAATCCTTATTTCCCGACACTGCCACACATACTGTGTGGTATGGGGTAAGCTTAAAGAGCTCGACACGTGGGATGCAGGCCACCTAGTTTATATTTTGAAGATTGTTCTTTTTCAGTCATTCTTAGAAAAGCGCTGTGTTGAATCCCTGGGGAATGGTTTACTGGACTTACAGACAGCGACGGCATCCCAGGCAGAAATAACTGGGGCATTGGTTATACTTACAGACCGAGGTAAACCTTGTGATACATACACGTCATGCTTTCTTTTAACCCTGTCACTGACAAATCCCGAGATCTCATTTTCAATGCAACCATACACGAAAACATTTGAATATTTTGAAATTAATTTATCTAGAAGAAACCGTTGCTGCTTTAGGCACAATGGCTTCCAGTAAAAGTAATTTCATAATGTTCAGCAGAATAAGTTTTATATCGTAATAAAAAACCCATTTTTTCAGGGATTTGTCGGCGAACAAGTTAATGTATGTTTCTCATTTTCAGGATGGCCGCACAGAAAAGATGTTGAATGTGTTGAAAGTAATTTGACTTGAAGCTGTTGCTAGCAGACAGCTTCAAGTAAAGAGTAGTAGGGTCGGAATTAGGATAGGTACATAGGTAGGATAGGTAGAAAAGTGGCCCACAGATAGAAAAACCTCCTCAGGATACCGGTCAGAATAGAGAGAGAGAGAGGCCGGCCACTGGCCGGTATCCTGAGGAGGTTCTCCCGAACAGTGGGGTCCACACGGGAGTTTTATAATCTCCACGGCCTTCCATGTCCGGGAGAACAGCAGCTCCCATCCCCATACACCGTCCATGAAAATCACATGTCTCAACAACCCTATGCCCCAGGGATTGAGAGGGCGGTGGGGGCCACGGATCGCCGAACAGCTGCCAGTTGAGGGAGGTGGTATCATTTTAATTCTGACACTACTACTTAAATTTAGTTTCAAAACATTCAAAACAATATTGTTTCTACTTGTTCGTCAAAATGATCAGAACTCTTTAATGGTCAAGCCAGCCAAAATGGCTTCTGCGGTCATCTCAGGAACTGTCCATTTACAAGTCAGTGTTTTTAAAAAATTTATCATTGGAATGACTGGCTCAATAATAGAGTTTGTCAACTCTGGTGTAAATTTTCCAAAAAAAATTTCTCTTGGTCTGCAAATGGACATTTTATTGACTACATTTGACCATTAAAGTGCTGTTAGTCTATGATGAAGATGACGATGGATGACAATCATCAATTCTGTAGTCTCTATTAATCCATCATTCCTTGCCGACAATGGAAATCTCTTGTTATCTGCTAGTAGGTTATTTCCAGAACCTGCTAGGCAATCTTGATTAAGTAATATATGAAAGCAGCATTTCTGTCACAAAAAATTTAAAGAATTTTGACTTTGACAGCCCATATACAAGTAGCCCATATAATTAAATGAAAATACTGTGTCGCCTATTTGGCACCTAGGCTTCTATTAGGACAATAGGTGTTCAATTTCCAAACCAACATCTCTGAGAGAATGGGTGGGCTTATATTAGGTATTTTTCAAGAAGTTTTTCTAAAACGGTTAAAACTGATACCACGAAAATTGAACTCAATTTCCCGGTATAAATTTTCGCTGCCTTACAACTAATTTAATGTATACCTAAAAACAGCAGTCATCATCACGGAAGTGAAATTAAAATATTTTTCTAAGGTATTTATGATGCCAAGATTGTTTTACATTTATTTTGACTACAAAATTGTGGAATAAACTTTATTATATCTTGAACATACTACTATTAGTAGTAATCTAATGGGTGATCGAGGTCAACAAATCTGAGGCCTGTATTGAGGGGGGGGGGGGGGCGGAATGTATCAGGGCAATTTTTTTTTTTACCCTCCATGTCCATAGTTTACATGTACTTTAGATAATGATCTGTTATGTTTTAATAGATTTTGAACTTGTAGAGCTATTAACTTAACTGGTTTGGGTCAAAGTTCCTTTTTGGAGGACCATAGATTTATATCAGCCTCAATTGTATACAGCTGAGACTAGGGTCCATCTCTACTGTGTAAAAAATCAATCTATGAATCTTCTTTGTCACACACCCATTCTTGTTTGTCCTCTCCTTTTGACCAGCCCTCGGGTGGGATGGAGGCTCTGGCACCACCAGCTCCTGTTATTAATGGAAACATTACTATTGTTAATGAGTTATTAATGGCAGGGGCAAGGGGGTGTTATCTCGCTCTCTCCTGCTGTGGTGAGACCGGGTTGCGTAAGCGAGACAGGAAATGTCCATCCGGCCCTTTGTCTTCACAGGACACCTGTGAAAACACTCGGCTGTCAGGAGGGATAACTCCGGTTTCGCCACACCAGCCCAACGTCACCATGGCCAGGATCATGTAACGCTCGTATGGGTCAGTGGTCTGTCTGTCCCAACAACCGGAGCGGATTGGCCATGCCCTGGATGCACGTGCCAGCTCGCCTCCGGTGGGTTGGAATAGACAGCCATTTCCCCTCTTAGAACAAGCTGTTTTGGCATGGATATCGTCATTGTGCCTTCGCAACCTCTGACTGTTTTTTGCTAATGAACAAATTATCAATCCCCTCCCTCCCATTGCTTAATTTGTATTACCTCCCTTGTTTCTAAGGTGCTCTTCTCTATTGCCAGCTAACTGTAATCAATGTAACTGCACAGTTTGTATCATTTAATAGAATATATATATATATTTGAAGGACGACTTCCCTTATAAACTGCTCTACATCTATTGCTCAGCTAAATTTAATCAATGTCTGTACAGTTTGTATTTTTAATAGAATTTAGTTATGTATCCGGAAGACCATAGATTTATATCAGCCTCAATTGTATACGGGTGATGAGACTTTTGGGTCCATCTCTACTGTGCAAAAAATAAATCTATGAATCTTCTTTGTCACCCAACCATTTTTGTTTGTCCTCTCCTTTTGGCCAGTCCTTGGGTGGGATGGAGGGCCCTGTCACCACAAGCTCCTGTTATTAATAACTTATCCTTGTTATGACCTTGTTTGCTTTTAAGCATCTGACTACTGAGTTCTTGCAGATGACATATATGCCAGGGTTATATCGCTGGACATTAGAGCTGGGCGGTATTGACATTTACATGACGGTATCAGTACCATGAAAAAATACCGCGGTACCACGGTATGCCGTCATCCTAGGTTGAGGCATGCTGCGAAATTAGAACAATTTTTTCCAATTCCCTTTTCATTTCCATCTCCAATCAACGGTAAATATAGGTAAAATAAATAAATCGGCTTCCTGATTTAGAGAAGAAAAACAGTATGGCTATTGCGACTTTAGTTTCACGACTTTATTAGGTCACTATTTTTATTGACATAATATCATTCACGGGAATATCGGTCAAAGTGTGTGGTCGACTCGCTAACTATAACCCGCTGTTTGAGACATTGGAGCGCGCTATTTTCAATCTGGATTGTTCTTGCTATTAATGCGTGCGACCAGCAAACGGTAAATTTTGGCAGTCGAGCGCGTTGATAAACAGAGTCCAGACAAAATCCGCGAGTATTTAAACAAGGCCAGTGTTGTACTCTTTTATTTCTGTTGGAGTCGTATATTCGGCTACTCGCGAAAACAGGTCTATACACATGCATATAACACGACATTGAATATAGCCGATTCCAAAGCTTCTAATAATTACCGAGTACCCGATGTGCAGACTCGTTACTCGTCATGCTTCACGTGAACAATGAGTGTAAAAAGCTATTTCCGCGAACTTCCGACGTGAAGCCAGTTGAAAAATGAATTACAAAAACTAAAACACTATAATTTTTAGGTGTCGTTACTTAAACTGGATTTAATACTTAAAGAAATTTCTTAAAACAAGCCAGAAAAAAAATAACGTCTTCAACGCTGCTCGTTGTTAATAAAACAGCACGTGATCATAATGGCGCGAACAAATATTACGTTTTAGTAAATTTTCATTGATAAATTCAGCATAGTAATGTATTTTACCATGGTCCAGTTCATGAACAACCAATCAGATACATCTTTGTGAGATTTGTTGTGTTTGAATAGCATGCAGTTTATATGTTATTTTGTTATTCTAGCGTGTTTGTTCGGTGACAAAATGCTTGGAGTAATAAATTACAAATAATAGAAACGGGAATAGGGAATATATTATAGTGTAATTACTACCGGCGGACAGCCAGAGAATGAGTTTAGATGTTTTAAATAAAGCAATTTTACCGTGAGACTTTCAAGACCTACGTTTAACATACAATTCTGCCTGTCATTATTTTGTAATTGACGTCTTGATGTTTGTTTTTACAACGACCCTTTCACCTCGACTCGGCTAATAGTTAGGGATGCCTGTATTTTTGGCACTATTAGCACTTATTTACCCTTGGTCAAGTCAGATTTTATGGATCTATTTCTGAAATATTGCTCAAACATTATGGACGGTATTCATGGTATTTGGAAATGTCAACGGTCACGGTATCGGTTCACGGTATACCGCGGTCCTCACGGTACTACCATCAGACCGCCCAGCTCTACTGGACATGCTAAATATTTTGAAAACAATTTTATTCAAAGTTGTTGGTGGCTAAGCCACCAACAACTTTCACTCAAATTGTTTTCAAAATATTCAGCAATTCAAGAGTGTTTACTCATTGAAATTATTGTATGGTGGCTTGCAGAAGCAAGACAGCTAAACTATGAATCATTATACGAATAGTGCGTCAAAACATTCCAATTGTAATTTATCATTCCATTAACATGTTGTTAAGCCGAGTGTCAAACCCCCTGGGCTATAGGGCTGTCAAGATAGGGGCTATAGTTATAAAAGAGTGTCTGTGACATATTTATTTTATCAGAAAATATATCTGATACATACACTGAAACCTGTAACAGTACTTAAAACTGATTTTCCCTGTTAACACAAGACGTGTTTAATACCTATCAGTAACATAGTGATATCAATAAATTCACCTTTCCAGTTTAGCCACCCATCATATGACGTCATAATCACCAAGTGATATGTATGCTGACATCATAATCATGATGTCATGAATGATTCAAAATAGTCCGTCTTTAATGCTTAATAGTCTGACACGTTGTATGCATTGTATGTTTTTGCTACACATGCTGTTGAATACTGTTAAACCAATTTGACTGGGCGGGGCGCTGTTGCTGCCATAGCAGCAACAGCACCCAGTCGAATTAGTTTCAAAATATTCAAGAGTTTACCTGCATAGTTTTCTGGAAATTGATAGTCAGGGAGTTCAGAGATCGATCGATCCCAACGCGAACACAGTGTTGGTGGAGCTTAAATAGAGATGGGCGGCGCATGGCTAAAACTGGAAAGGTTCATTGGTCATTGATTTATTAAAAAAGATCCATGCTCACTTTTCAACCACTAAAATGATTTCCTCTGAGTACTGCATGTTATGAGTTAGCCGTTAGGTGTGTAGAGCGGGCATTTGACGGGTAAGCACTACACTGTGCAGTGATATACAGAGCTGTCGTATGTGTATTACTTAGCTGATAAGTGCTCACAGCATCACCTACCAGTTGTACTGAGCGAATCCTTTTAGAATGCGCAAGGAATGTTATGTGAGTCTTGTTGAACCCTTTAATGGTCAAGCCGGCCAAAAGCGGCCTGGGCAGTGTTCTTGATGAATGTCCATTTGCAGGGCAAGAGAGGACTATGTTTGAAAATTTACCACTGGAATGACTGGCTCGATAACATAAATTAAACTTGACCAAATTTGACCAGTAAATGGTTAAAGCATCAATACCTGCAGTCTTGCATTCATAATAGAGTTACTGACAATGAAGATTTATTAGCACTATTTTACTGGTAGGGATTACAAATGTTTTCTTTCATTCTCTTAGCATGGCAGATCAGCTTTAAAGGACACCACAACATGCATGGCCAGCAACCCTTTAACTCTCAAATTTGTTTAAGAAAATTTCTATCTTCTCATAGAAAATGTCCTTTCACTTCAAGAGTATACTTACCTCCCTAATACTTTTGATATTGCTAAATATCGGCGTTCACTCAATAAACACTCAGAATAAAAACAGTTAGGTGCCCCTACTGGGCAGGTAGACAGAGGGTAGTCCGGCGGATGCCAGCCCCACCACCGCGCATGCGCCGACTACTACTTCCTCTTCGCTAATTTATTGGCAGGGAGAACACATGTTTTTGTGCTTTTTTCAAAAGTTTCACTGTTTCAACGCGTTTATAGTCTTAGAAGTGTAAAAGAGAAGGATATATTAGACCTGGATATGTCAGATAAAGTGGCTTCACCGGAGGATGGCACAGGATCTTTATATCAGGTGATTTCTAATATATTCTAGCGAGTTTGCCCCGGTGTAATGTGTTTCCGGGACTCGTGTTTACCGTGATAAGCGCCTGTTTGAGTTGTTTTATTTCAACATGGTGCTATATAAGACTAATCTCTCTCTGTGTTTATGTCCACAGGTCTCTGGGAGGATATGTAATGGACATCACAGCATCTGAGGGTTTGTTTCTCTCCACCAAGGTTCCATTTCCTACTAATACTGTTAGGTTATCTAACCAAGAATCTATATCCAGTGAGTCAGAGACCTAGTATAAAGGTCTTCTCACTTTGCCCTCTTGCTCCAATTCCTTCCCCTAAGGTGGAGAGAGTTAAGAGGCGTACAGTCGGTGGAGTGCTCCAGTTCATCACGTTGGATGGTTTGTCTATACAAAGTGTCAGGTATTTAAGTTATGATATGAGGTGAGGTTAATTATTTAAGAAAATTAACTGCTATTGCCATTGTTATCATTGTGTATCTGATAGTTGTGTAGTCTGAATAACCGTTCTAAGATGTTCTGGTTTATGTATACAATTCGTCCACACGCCTAGTTGTTGGTTCGGATCGATTGGTTTTCTGTCATGGGATCATGACGTCATAATCAGCCTTGCGATTATTAACAATTAAAGTTTTGTCCAACGCTGGTTTTAGTCAGTTATTGATCTTTATGATCGTTTCCCTCTCTTTTAGTTTGGTTTTGAGTTTCTAACCTTAACTAGTTTGCTCATTGTCCTCGTCCTTTGTCCTGTTTCAGAGACCTGGGTTGTCCGTCCAGTGGACGTTTCTTGAAAGATTGTTTTGTGCCTCACCTTTGCTTTGGTTGTAGTCCCTGTGGGCCATTGCTTAAGTGTGAGGTATGCAAGCATTGGGGGGGGGGGGCGACTTAATGTCTCAATTTCTGTCTTTGCAGGCGAAGGACAAGGTAGTGGAGGAGGAGAGGAAGTCGAAGAGAGAGGATGTGAAGGATGTCCACGGTGGACATGGAGGCCTTCCGGACCGAGATGTTGGGAGAGATGAAGAGGACGATAAAGGATTGGGTTCCAGAGTTGCTACGTGGCATGCTTCCTGGACCAAATCCTTTGTCGTTCTCGGCATCTGCTTCAGAGCAGGTAATCCCCACCTCTGAATCACCTTTCCGTAGGCCGATTCCGTTGTTCGACGATTCAGAGGTGGCCCCATTAGTGGGGGTGATCCACGACCCTGGCAGCAGGCTTGGTGCCGCGCCGAGGGGTCGTGGACGGCTGTCGCTGGAACCCGCGGGCTGCTTATCAGTCCAGGGGTATCCGCACGCCGCGGGTGCCAGTACCTCCTATGGCACCTTTCCTGGCCAGTCCGGGTTAACTCTCTTTGCTGACCCGGAGTCTAATCTTTCTGGCCAGGAGGAAGAAGATTACCTGTTAGGGTCACCGTCTGGGGATGTGACCATGGATTATGACGTCTGTGCACCCCTCGCGGGGAATACAAGCGACATTCCATGGCTCTACTCACGCAGGAGTAGAGTTCACAGCGCAGAAGGTGGCCATGGCTGATGCTGATGGCCAGCTATACCGCATACCTCGGCTTGCCGAGTGTATCGCTAGTGCTGGCCGGGGCCGTGGTGGGGTGGTATCTGCCCCGCGCTCTACCACGGCGCCTGCTCCTGGTCAAGCCGGTCAGGTTTGCATGCCTGTTCTTTCGGGCCCGCATGCTTTCCCTGGCTTGCCAGGGGTATCAGCTTATCCGCCGTCAAGCTCTGCTGCTTGCGCTCAGGAGGAAGACGAAGGCCCCCGTCTTGTAGAGCACTCGCAGCTAGCCACGGAAGAGGATTGGTCGGACGTTGCCAGTGGCTGGTAAGTGTTCGGCCAGATCTGCCCGTGGAGCAGTCGGCTAGCCAGCGTGACCACAGGCCGTGGTTAGCTGGTAAGGCTACTGCTACCGCCATGCCATCTCTGCCGCTGGCAGAGCATGTCGTTGACATGTTCAAGGCGGCGGAGACGTCCATCAAGGCGAATGGGCGTCTCGGGAAGGCCCCTCGCGAGGTGGCCAGGCGTTGCCGCATCGTGCCCCTGGATTACCAGAGGTACAGTGTGGTACCCAAGCCGAGCGTGGATGACCACGCGGCGTTGGGTGAAGATGCGCGGCCAGGCTCCCGTTCTGACACGGGAGTCTTGTGTTTGAACGCGTTGCGTTCGGCTAATGCCGCGTTGCGTGATGCGGAGGAGAGTGGGAGAGCTTCGATTGCCGCTCTGTCCCACGTCTCCCAGCTGTTACAGGGGGTAGTAACGGCATCCGCATCGCGCCAGCCGAGCCCGGTCACAGTCCAGAGAGCCATCCAGGATGGTATCAACCTGGCTCTGGAATGGATGACTCGGGCAGTGACCAGGAGTGTCCGGGCGAGGCGCACGTTTGCCTTGGACAATCTGTGCCCGTCCCAGGACCTGTATAATAGGCTACTGCGTACGCCTATGACAGGTCCTGGTCTCTTTGGAGGTGAGGGATGTAGGCACCTCCAGGAGACGGTGACTCTGGTCAATAACCAGAGGGCGCTGCGCGAGCAGTTTGAGGTGTTCCGTCGGGAGTGCGTTCGCGCCGCACCCCCTGCGTATCGTCCCCTGCAGGCTCGAGGTGGAGGTGGCCAGGTCAGAGGCCACCCACCATCGCAGCGTCGGCCTAGGCCGCGTGCGATTCGGCCAGCAGTGAGGGGGGCGCAGGCTCCTCAGGCGCAGTCAGCCAAGCAGCCACCCGCGCACCGAGGTGCGCGCGGTTCTGGGCGTGGCGCGCGAGGATCTGGTCGTGGTAATCATGCCTGATGGGCCGGTTACCGCGGTGAGAACCACTCCGGTGTTTCTGGCGAAGGAGACAGTGCCACTCTTGCACTCCTTATGTCCACCTCTCTCCCTAGGTGGACCGGTGGGAGGCCGGCGGGGCCGACCACACGCAAGAGTGGGAACGGTTGACTTAGGACCGTTTAGTCTTGCGATGGCTTTCAGTCGGGTATCATCCCGATTGGATGACAGGCCCGCCATCGCGACTGTCCCTAGTGCCAATCTGGACTCCAAATCCGAGAGATCCAGATCAAAGGTTGTGTATCGAGGAGGAGATAAATTCCCTCATACAAAAAGGAGCTATTCAGCCGGCACAAAAGTGTCCGGGCTTCTATTCAACCGTGTTCTTAGTAACAAAAAACACTTGAGGGTGGAGACCAATTCTCAACCTCAAGCCGTTGAACAAGTTCATAGAGATGCCCAGTTTCAAGATGGAAACTGTGCACTCGGTGTTGGCGGGGTTAGAGAAGGGAATGTGGACAGCTTCAATAGATTTGAAGGATGCTTATTTCCACATTCCCATAGCGAGGAGTTTCCGTCGCTTCCTGAGATTTGCATTCCAGGGCAGACAGTGGGAATTCAGGGTGTTACCCTTCGGGATTTCCACCGCTCCTCGGGTTTTCACCCGTGTGGTTCTTGCGATCACAGCATACCTCCGCCGGAGAAGCATAGCAGTCCACACGTACATAGACGACTGGCTGTTAAAAGCACACACCCAGGAAAGTTTATCGACCAATCTGGAGATTGTTTTGAAAACTCTCACAGATTTAGGCTGGATGATAAATTTTCAAAAATCAGAGCTGACTCCATCCCAGAAGTTTGTTTACCTGGGGGATGTTCTTCGATCTAGAGACAGGATATGTTTATCCTACTCAGGAGAGAGTTCAGAGACTCATCTCAGTAATTCAGTCAGTGTGCGACAGTCGTCATGTCCTGGCACAGGTTTACTTGAGAATGCTGGGGTTGATGGTTTCTTTGGAACCGGTCATTTCTCAGGCGGCCGATCCAGTTATTTCTCATGACACAATGGACCCAGAGTACAGGTTCGCTGGACTCGAATGTGTCAGTGTTGGCGCCTCTAATTCACCACCTGCAATGGTGGTTGAACACAGAGAATCTCTTGGTGGGGGTTATGCTAACCCCTCCCCACCCTCAGGTGACTGTATACAGATGCATCGATGGAGGGGTGGGGAGCTTGCCTGGAAGAATCCACGATATCAGGGCTTTGGAATCTGGAACAGTCAAAGGAACATATCAATCTACTGGAGTTAAGAGCAGTAGTCCTGGGCCTGGAACATTTCTTACAGAAAGTTCAGGGCAAGATTGTTCTTATTCGTTCAGACAACTCAACAGTTGTGACTTACATAAACCGCCAGGGCGGAACGAAGTCGCCCAGTCTCTGTATGATGACATGGAGACTGCTTTGTTGGTGCCTGGATCACAGGATTACATTGAAAGCAGTTCATATTCCGGGAAGGTTAGATCTGCTAGCAGACTCATTGAGCCGAAGGATGAGTGTTTTACCGACGGAATGGCAACTAAATCAATGTGTGGCGGATCGTCTGTTCGACCATTGGGGGAAACCCAACATCGATTTGTTCGCAACGAAGAAGAATGCGAAGATGACGACGTACGTCTCTCCGATTCCAGATCCAAGCGCTTTCGCAACAGATGCGTTAGCTATCAGCTGGGGGGGGGGGGGGGATGTATGCATACGCATTCCCTCCAGCAATCCTGATTCCAAAAATTCTTCAGAAAATCAGACAAGAGGAATGCCAAGTGCTTCTGATCGCCCCGGATTGGCCAAGCCGATCATTGTATACGGATCTGCTGGACCTTCTGGTTTGCAATCCGGTTCCTCTGCCTCTGATGGACGACATTATCTTCCAGGTCAAGGCCCTTCACAACAATCCGTCAATGTTCAGATTGACTGCGTGGATGTTGTCAAGGAATCTAGAATTAAGGAGGGCTTTTCTGAGCAAGCAGCCATGTTTATGGCCAAAGCCAGGAGGGGGTCAACCTCCAGAGCATATAATTATAAAATCAACCGATTTGCAGAGTGGTGCTCAAAAAGATGTGTTGATCCAATGGATTCATCTATTCAGGTAGTAGCTGATTTCCTCTGTCACCTGTATGATGCCTATAGCCTCAAGCCTAACTCTATTGCTGGTTATAAGTCAGCTTTAATGACTGTTATTCCTTGCTTGGCTAAGAGGGGAAGTGATGAAGTAAGTACATTAAATGTATTAATTAAAGGCATGGGCAATCTAAGACCAAGGAATCCCCCGGTGATTCCTTCTTGGAGTTTATCGCTAGTGCTTCAGGTACTAGGTGATAAGCCTTTTGAACCACTTAGTTCCATTTCTATGAAACTGTTAACTCTTAAAACTGTATTTTTGATTGCTGCCGCCTCGGCTAGGCGTAGGAGTGAGATTCATGCCTTATCAGCCGAGGAGGACCGTTTTGTGGTTACAGGGGAAGGCCTTAAGTTACCACCTAGGGTTAATTTCTTGGCTAAGAATCAGTCTTTGAAATATCCAGGTCAACCTATTTTTTTGCCTGCTTTAACTAGATATGATCCTAATTCTAACGCATGGTGTCCCGTTCGGGCGCTACTTCGGTACAAACAGCGTACTTCGGAGTGGCGGACCGATCAGTCAGCATTATGGTTGTCATATATTGAACCCCATGGCAGGGCTTCTCAGGACCCCATTTCCAGGAGGATTGTAGAGTGTATCCAATTTTGTCACAAATCCACCACTGGTAAGCAGGGTTGACATAGCCAAGGCTCACAGTGTCCGCGGCGTAGTGACTTCCACTGCCCTATTTAATGGGGTCCCTGTGCGTGACATTATGTCCGTTGCTCAGTGGCACTGTGAGTCAAGTTTTACAGACCATTATCTCCGTGACACCTCGAATCCTCTCGCCTTGTCGATTTTGAAAAAATAATCGCTTATATGTATTTTGAGGAGGCTTTCCTCATTGCTTATATACTTCACAATTAATTAATGGAAACAACAACTTTTTGGGACTGCATCGGTCTTCTCCACTGGGAAGAGGATGACAGCTGCCAAGTTCAACAAGGTCAGTCTTGTTCATGTGTTGTTCATTGTTGATTGTATTGTCACGTTACCCATTGTTATTAATATGGTGATGGTTTGTGTTTTGATGTGGTTCATCATTGAGAATATACGAAAATGGAGCCTTTTCGTCTCTGTCCTGTAGTACATGGCACTGGTACGTAGAGAGCGTATGGGACATTGAGGTCATTCTAGTCTTCCTCCCAGGAAGGAGGGGGGGAGCGCATATGACATTCGGTCATCTCATCCATCGGTTGGTGTTAGCCGATGTTCATCAAATCCTGACTGTTTTCACACAGTTTCAGACGTTTTAGTGCCTTGAACGCGTGAAAGCATATAGGGAAGAGCTGGTCTTTTGACCTCGCCTCCCTCCCGCCGAATTCCCTGTCGATTTCTGGCAATATCAAAAGTATTAGGGAGGTAAGTATACTCTTGAAGTGAAATAAACGAAATCTAGGATTTCTTTTTTCACGAGAGAGTTGATACTTACCTCCCTAGATACGGACCCGGCCTCTCCACCCCACAGAGGCTCGGTCTTCAGGCTCTTAATAGTTGCATGTGTGTCAGCCAATAAATTAGTCAGAGGAAGTAGTAGTCGGCGCATGCGCGGTGGTGGGGCTGGTATCCGCTGGACTACCCTCTGTCTACCTGCCCAGTAGGGGCACTTAACTGTTTTTATTCTGAGTGTTTATTGAGTGAGCGCCAATATCTAGCAATATCAAAAGTATTAGGGAGGTAAGTATCAACTCTCTCGTGAAAAAAGAAATCCTAGATTTCGTTTAATTTACAGACCAATGCAACATACATGGATAATCTTCTTGAAAACTTAACACTGGAATGAATGCCTACATTATCGAGGCGGCCATTACAGTGATAGATGTTCAATACTAGGTACAATTACAGTGATAGATGTTCAGTACTAGGTACAATTACAGCGATAGATGTTCAGTACTAGGTACAATTACAGTGATAGATGTTCAGTACTAGGTACAATTACAGCAATAGATGTTCAGTACTAGGTACAATTACAGTGATAGATGTTCAATACTAGGTACAATTACAATGATAGATGTTCAATACTAGGTACAATTGCAGCGATAGATGTTCAATACTAGGTACAATTACAGTGATAGATGTTCAATACTAGGTACAATTACAGCGATAGATGTTCAATACTAGGTACAATTACAGTGATAGATGTTCAATACTAGGTACAATTACAGCGATAGATGTTCAATACTAGGTACAATTACAGCGATAGATGTTCAATACTGGGTACAATTACAGCGATAGATGTTCAATACTAGGTACAATTGCAGTGATAGATGTTCAATACTAGGTACAATTACAGTGATAGATGTTCAATACTAGGTACAATTACAGCGATAGATGTTCAATACTAGGTACAATTACAGCGATAGATGTTCAATACTAGGTACAATTACAGCGATAGATGTTCAATACTAGGTACAATTACAGCGATAGATGTTCAATACTAGGTACAATTACAGCGATAGATGTTCAATACTAGGTACAATTACAGTGATAGATGTTCAATACTAGGTACAATTACAGCGATAGTTGTTCAATACTAGGTAAAATTACATTGATATATACACCTGTGCAAAAGTTAAGCACCACCCTATTTTTACGCACATGCGAGGGTATATTCATGTGCTATGAAGAAAGCAATAGCATAAACATTTATGTACCCATCCATCTTAGTGCAAGAGGTAATAATGCAACTAGAGGAATGCTGATTATGATGGTGGGGAAACACTGTATGTTTTTGTTTGAACTTGAAAACGAGGCCTGAATATGGTTACGTTGACACAACTGACAACTATTGCCCTACAGTTGACACACGTGGCTAGATTGTCATTAATGGTGTCTGAAAACGAAGTTTAACATCTGTGCACGAGTTTGAGACTGTCATTATTAATACTGGGTATATCCACCTTGTGCCTGGATGACGGCCTGGACACGACGTCTCATGCTAGTCACCAACCGACTGATACGCCATTGTGGTATTCGTTGCCATTCAAGATGGAGTGCGTCTGTTAATTCCAGTAGGTTCTGCACAGGAGGATCCCTCCTTCTCACCATGTTTCCCAGAATGTCCCAGATATGCTCAATAGGGTTCATGTCAGGGCTCCTTGCTGGCCATGGTAGGGTTTCGATGGCATTCTGGCGGAGGTATTCATGCACAGCTCTAGCACGATGTGGTCGGGCGTTGTCATCCATGAATATAGGGTGGGTTCCAGGTGCATGATTTACAAAATGAGGGACCACAACTCTATCCAGTATGGAATCTTGATATCTTTGTCCATTTAGTGTTCCAGGTACAGTCAACAGATCCAGCTTACAATCAAATGAGATGCACCCCCATATCATAACGGAACCTCCACCAAATGGAACTTCTTCCATGATGTTACGTTGGTCGTACGCCGTGCGTCTGGACCTCCATACACGAGTTCGACCATCTGTGGCATGAAGCAGGAACCGACTTTCATCGGACCAGTGTACCCGTCTCCAGGATCTCATGTTCCAGTGTCTTCTTTCGTTGCACCACCTCAGACGCTCCTCTTTGTGGTGTGCAGTGAGGAGAGGACGTCTGACAGGTCTCCTAGCTTTCATGCCAGCAGCATACAGTCTCCTTTTGACGGTAGACATTGACACTCTATTGCGCGTTTCCCATTGCTGGCTGAGCACTCTGCTGTTGGTGAATGGAGATCTCCTAACAAGGCGTACTAGGGCTCGATCATCACGGGCAGTAGTCTTCTTCGGTCTTCCAGATCTAGGCATGTCCTTCACCTCGTTAGTTTGCCCATGTTTTGCAATCAAGCGACTGATTACAGTATGGTTAATGTTCAGCTGTCTGCCAATCTCTCTGCATGACATACCAGTGGTATGCATGCCTATGATTTGCCATTTCACACGATCACTTAACCTTTGTCTTGCCATAGCGGTTCACAATCAAGAGCTAATTCTCTCTGTACAAATAAACCACGGTCATGAACACAAAATCCCTAATCTTGTCGCCTAAATCTGTATGTAATGTTCTACACCTCAAACTGGACTTTTACATAACTGAACACGTGTGCTGTTTCCCGCCACGCACGGACATCAAGCGGCGTGAAGTCATGCATGCATGTGCATTTCGTACTTGGAATTATGTCAGCTAACGCGGGGACAAAAAGTATGGCAGCCTAGTTGTACCATCATGTTTCTACGTTCTATTGTTTTTGCTGGTGCTTAACTTTTGCACAGGTGTATATGTTCAATACTAGGTACAATTACAGTGATAGATGTTCAATAATAGGTACAATTACATTGATAGATGTTCAATACTAGGTACAATTACAATGATAGATGTTCAATACTAGGTACAATTACAGCGATAGATGTTCAATACTAGGTACAATTACAGCGATAGATGTTCAATACTAGGTACAATTACAGCGATAGATGTTCAATACTAGGTACAATTACAATGATAGATGTTCAATACTAGGTACAATTACAGCGATAGATGTTCAGTACTAGGTACAATTACAATGATAGATGTTCAATACTAGGTACAATTACAATGATAGATGTTCAATACTAGGTACAATTACAGCGATAGATGTTCAATACTAGGTACAATTACAGCGATAGATGTTCAGTACTAGGTACAATTACAGTGATAGATGTTCAATAATAGGTACAATTACAATGATAGATGTTCAATACTAGGTACAATTACAGCGATAGATGTTCAGTACTAGGTACAATTACAATGATAGATGTTCAATAATAGGTACAATTACAATGATAGATGTTCAATACTAGGTACAATTACAGCGATAGATGTTCAGTACTAGGTACAATTACAATGATAGATGTTCAATAATAGGTACAATTACAATGATAGATGTTCAATACTAGGTACAATTACAGCGATAGATGTTCAGTACTAGGTACAATTACAATGATAGATGTTCAATAATAGGTACAATTACAATGATAGATGTTCAATAATAGGTACAATTACAATGATAGATGTTCAATACTAGGTACAATTACAGCGATAGATGTTCAGTACTAGGTACAATTACAATGATAGATGTTCAATAATAGGTACAATTACAATGATAGATGTTCAATAATAGGTACAATTACAATGATAGATGTTCAATACTAGGTACAATTACAATGATAGATGTTCAATACTAGGTACAATTACAGCGATAGATGTTCAATACTAGGTACAATTACATTGATAGATGTTCAATACTAGGTACAATTACATTGATAGATGTTCAATACTAGGTACAATTACAATGATAGATGTTCAATACTAGGTACAATTACAGCGATAGATGTTCAATACTAGGTACAATTACAGCGATAGATGTTCAATACTAGGTACAATTACATTGATAGATGTTCAATACTAGGTACAATTACATTGATAGATGTTCAATACTAGGTACAATTACAATGATAGATGTTCAATACTAGGTACAATTACAGCGAGAGATGTTCAATACTAGGTACAATTACAGCGATAGATGTTCAATATTAGGTACAATTACAATGATAGATGTTCAATACTAGGTACAATTACAGCGATAGATGTTCAATACTAGGTACAATTACAGCGATAGATGTTCAATACTAGGTACAAGTACAGCGATAGATGTTCAATACTAGGTACAATTACAGCGATAGATGTTCAATACTAGGTACAATTACAGCGATAGATGTTCAATACTAGGTACAATTACAGCGATAGATGTTCAAGACTAGGTACAATTACAGCGATAGATGTTCAATACTAGGTACAATTACAGCGATAGATGTTCAGTACTAGGTACAATTACAATGATAGATGTTCAATACTAGGTACAATTACAATGATAGATGTTCAATACTAGGTACAATTACAGCGATAGATGTTCAATACTAGGTACAATTACAGCGATAGATGTTCAATACTAGGTACAATTACAGCGATAGATGTTCAGTACTAGGTACAATTACAATGATAGATGTTCAATACTAGGTACAATTACAGCGATAGATGTTCAATACTAGGTACAATTACAGCGATAGATGTTCAATACTAGGTACAATTACAGCGATAGATGTTCAGTACTAGGTACAATTACAATGATAGATGTTCAATACTAGGTACAATTACAGCAATAGATGTTCAATACTAGGTACAATTACAGCGATAGATGTTCAATACTAGGTACAATTACAGCGATAGATGTTCAATACTAGGTACAATTACAGCGATAGATGTTCAATACTAGGTACAATTACAGCGATAGATGTTCAGTACTAGGTACAATTACAGCGATAGATGTTCAGTACTAGGTACAATTACAGCGATAGATGTTCAGTACTAGGTACAATTACAATGATAGATGTTCAATAATAGGTACAATTACAATGATAGATGTTCAATACTAGGTACAATTACAGCGATAGATGTTCAGTACTAGGTACAATTACAATGATAGATGTTCAATAATAGGTACAATTACAATGATAGATGTTCAATACTAGGTACAATTACAGCGATAGATGTTCAGTACTAGGTACAATTACAATGATAGATGTTCAATAATAGGTACAATTACAATGATAGATGTTCAATAATAGGTACAATTACAATGATAGATGTTCAATACTAGGTACAATTACAGCGATAGATGTTCAGTACTAGGTACAATTACAATGATAGATGTTCAATAATAGGTACAATTACAATGATAGATGTTCAATAATAGGTACAATTACAATGATAGATGTTCAATACTAGGTACAATTACAATGATAGATGTTCAATACTAGGTACAATTACAGCGATAGATATTCAATACTAGGTACAATTACATCGATAGATGTTCAATACTAGGTACAATTACATTGATAGATGTTCAATACTAGGTACAATTACAATGATAGATGTTCAATACTAGGTACAATTACAGCGATAGATGTTCAATACTAGGTACAATTACAGCGATAGATGTTCAATACTAGGTACAATTACAGCGATAGATGTTCAGTACTAGGTACAATTACAATGATAGATGTTCAATACTAGGTACAATTACAGCGATAGATGTTCAATACTAGGTACAATTACAGCGATAGATGTTCAATACTAGGTACAATTACAGCGATAGATGTTCAATACTAGGTACAATTACAGCGATAGATGTTCAATACTAGGTACAATTACAGCGATAGATGTTCAGTACTAGGTACAATTACAGCGATAGATGTTCAGTACTAGGTACAATTACAGCGATAGATGTTCAGTACTAGGTACAATTACAATGATAGATGTTCAATAATAGGTACAATTACAATGATAGATGTTCAATACTAGGTACAATTACAGCGATAGATGTTCAGTACTAGTTACAATTACAATGATAGATGTTCAATAATAGGTACAATTACAATGATAGATGTTCAATACTAGGTACAATTACAGCGATAGATGTTCAGTACTAGGTACAATTACAATGATAGATGTTCAATAATAGGTACAATTACAATGATAGATGTTCAATAATAGGTACAATTACAATGATAGATGTTCAATACTAGGTACAATTACAGCGATAGATGTTCAGTACTAGGTACAATTACAATGATAGATGTTCAATAATAGGTACAATTACAATGATAGATGTTCAATAATAGGTACAATTACAATGATAGATGTTCAATACTAGGTACAATTACAATGATAGATGTTCAATACTAGGTACAATTACAGCGATAGATGTTCAATACTAGGTACAATTACAATGATAGATGTTCAATACTAGGTACAATTACAGCGATAGATGTTCAGTACTAGGTACAATTACAATGATAGATGTTCAATACTAGGTACAATTACAATGATAGATGTTCAATACTAGGTACAATTACAGCGATAGATGTTCAATACTAGGTACAATTACAGCGATAGATGTTCAGTACTAGGTACAATTACAATGATAGATGTTCAATAATAGGTACAATTACAATGATAGATGTTCAATACTAGGTACAATTACAGCGATAGATGTTCAGTACTAGGTACAATTACAATGATAGATGTTCAATAATAGGTACAATTACAATGATAGATGTTCAATACTAGGTACAATTACAGCGATAGATGTTCAGTACTAGGTACAATTACAATGATAGATGTTCAATAATAGGTACAATTACAATGATAGATGTTCAATACTAGGTACAATTACAGCGATAGATGTTCAGTACTAGGTACAATTACAATGATAGATGTTCAATAATAGGTACAATTACAATGATAGATGTTCAATAATAGGTACAATTACAATGATAGATGTTCAATACTAGGTACAATTACAGCGATAGATGTTCAGTACTAGGTACAATTACAATGATAGATGTTCAATAATAGGTACAATTACAATGATAGATGTTCAATAATAGGTACAATTACAATGATAGATGTTCAATACTAGGTACAATTACAATGATAGATGTTCAATACTAGGTACAATTACAGCGATAGATGTTCAGTACTAGGTACAATTACATTGATAGATGTTCAA
Organism: Chaetoderma sp. LZ-2023a; assembly: GCA_034401795.1. Classification (NCBI taxonomy): domain Eukaryota; kingdom Metazoa; phylum Mollusca; class Caudofoveata; order Chaetodermatida; family Chaetodermatidae; genus Chaetoderma; species Chaetoderma sp. LZ-2023a. Next base: position 72,260,460 of record CM067375.1, read on the forward strand.
TACTAGGTACAATTACATCGATAGATGTTCAATACTAGGTACAATTACAATGATAGATGTTCAATACTAGGTACAATTACAGCGATAGATGTTCAATACTAGGTACAATTACAGCGATAGATGTTCAATACTAGGTACAATTACATTGATAGATGTTCAATACTAGGTACAATTACATTGATAGATGTTCAATACTAGGTACAATTACAATGATAGATGTTCAATACTAGGTACAATTACAGCGAGAGATGTTCAATACTAGGTACAATTACAGCGATAGATGTTCAATACTAGGTACAATTACAATGATAGATGTTCAATACTAGGTACAATTACAGCGATAGATGTTCAATACTAGGTACAATTACAATGATAGATGTTCAATACTAGGTACAAGTACAGCGATAGATGTTCAATACTAGGTACAATTACAGCGATAGATGTTCAATACTAGGTACAATTACAGCGATAGATGTTCAATACTAGGTACAATTACAGCGATAGATGTTCAATACTAGGTACAATTACAGCGATAGATGTTCAATACTAGGTACAATTACAGCGATAGATGTTCAGTACTAGGTACAATTACAATGATAGATGTTCAATACTAGGTACAATTACAATGATAGATGTTCAATACTAGGTACAATTACAGCGATAGATGTTCAATACTAGGTACAATTACAGCGATAGATGTTCAATACTAGGTACAATTACAGCGATAGATGTTCAGTACTAGGTACAATTACGATGATAGATGTTCAATACTAGGTACAATTACAGCGATAGATGTTCAATACTAGGTACAATTACAGCGATAGATGTTCAATACTAGGTACAATTACAGCGATAGATGTTCAGTACTAGGTACAATTACAATGATAGATGTTCAATACTAGGTACAATTACAGCGATAGATGTTCAATACTAGGTACAATTACAGCGATAGATGTTCAATACTAGGTACAATTACAGCGATAGATGTTCAATACTAGGTACAATTACAGCGATAGATGTTCAATACTAGGTACAATTACAGCGATAGATGTTCAGTACTAGGTACAATTACAGCGATAGATGTTCAGTACTAGGTACAATTACAGCGATAGATGTTCAGTACTAGGTACAATTACAATGATAGATGTTCAATAATAGGTACAATTACAATGATAGATGTTCAATACTAGGTACAATTACAGCGATAGATGTTCAGTACTAGGTACAATTACAATGATAGATGTTCAATAATAGGTACAATTACAGCGATAGATGTTCAGTACTAGGTACAATTACAATGATAGATGTTCAATAATAGGTACAATTACAATGATAGATGTTCAATACTAGGTACAATTACAGCGATAGATGTTCAGTACTAGGTACAATTACAATGATAGATGTTCAATAATAGGTACAATTACAATGATAGATGTTCAATAATAGGTACAATTACAATGATAGATGTTCAATACTAGGTACAATTACAGCGATAGATGTTCAGTACTAGGTACAATTACAATGATAGATGTTCAATAATAGGTACAATTACAATGATAGATGTTCAATAATAGGTACAATTACAATGATAGATGTTCAATACTAGGTACAATTACAATGATAGATGTTCAATACTAGGTACAATTACAGCGATAGATATTCAATACTAGGTACAATTACATCGATAGATGTTCAATACTAGGTACAATTACATCGATAGATGTTCAATACTAGGTACAATTACAATGATAGATGTTCAATACTAGGTACAATTACAGCGATAGATGTTCAATACTAGGTACAATTACAGCGATAGATGTTCAATACTAGGTACAATTACAGCGATAGATGTTCAGTACTAGGTACAATTACAATGATAGATGTTCAATACTAGGTACAATTACAGCGATAGATGTTCAATACTAGGTACAATTACAGCGATAGATGTTCAATACTAGGTACAATTACAGCGATAGATGTTCAATACTAGGTACAATTACAGCGATAGATGTTCAATACTAGGTACAATTACAGCGATAGATGTTCAGTACTAGGTACAATTACAGCGATAGATGTTCAGTACTAGGTACAATTACAGCGATAGATGTTCAGTACTAGGTACAGATTACAATGATAGATGTTCAATAATCGGTACAATTACAATGATAGATGTTCAATACTAACATCGTCGTGTCGT